>OY723388.1:23697836-23730336 GCA_963210295.1 Ophion ellenae
ATTTTTAGTACATGCGAATAAATGTTCAGACGATTTTTGAATCATTTTACTGATTCCTTCAAAATTAACTTTCTTACATACCCTGATTTTCGGGTCCTCACCTCTTAAAATATTTAAGGAGATCCGAAAGCTTGAAATTAAACAAATGGATTTTTCGCATAGTTTTATAGCCAAGGGTCTTTAATTCACTTGCAACAAAGATTTTGTAAAAACTTCAAAATTTGACCGAGTGGTGACGATTTTTGTAAAAGGTCAAATTGCCCACTGCGAACCGCCCCGCTGCGATTTACCCTTTTCTGTGCGCTTTTCTCAAAACTGTTTGATGAAAGGGTAAAAAGACCGAATGATTTTTTGAAACGTTCATCTATTTCTTAATAACAAATGATTAAAGTTGTTTTTTTTGTCGAAAATCGAACTTTTTCTACAACTCGCCACTATCGTGATTTTCAAAATTTCAAAAAAGTCTCCGGTCATACGAAAGTTTTATTATTATACTAAAAGTACATTTTTCATTTTTCATTTCAGCTTACCCTAGTTGCCAGAAGCACCTACGCCGATTGGCCATCCAGCAACGGCGGCGCTTTGTTCAAATAATTATTATTTCATTGTTAATCCATATTTTCCAATAATAAAAATGACTCAAACTTGGCCACACTATGTATTAATCGTATGTAAAATCCCTACCTCGCCATCCCGATACTCTCATCACAAAAAAATCTTGAAAGTCGACCTGCTTTTTAGGCACCAAGCCCAAGGTTGGAACAATCAAGAAATCCTAAGAACCGATTACCATATCTTTGCCATGAAGAAAAAACGACACTAAATTAGCCGACTCCCGATTTATTTATTTACCCTAAATAGCATTCAAACCTCAATACATCGTGATTTTTTTCTCACGACCATCGACTCATGTCCACCAATCGCAAATTGTCTGAATTATGTTTCCGGCCAACTTAAAAAATGCAGTTTTGAGATAAACGCTGCACAGCCGCTATTTTGAAATGAATCACTTCAAAAAAATTATTGTATACAGTCACTGATATGTATGATGAACACCTTTTTTTATAATCTCGATTTATTTTGTAGTTTTTCTGAGAAAAAAATCCCCAAAAAGCCTATTTTTTTGGCCTCTAGAGTGGCCTTAGGCCTTAAAAAAAATCCTTGCCGATTTTCCTTGCTAAACATCGGCCCTGCCCGAAATATCAAACGATCGAAAGTGATCAAAAAAAGAGGACGCTGTCGTGAGAAAAAAAAACGCATTAAGTCCGTATTTGAAGTATCTCGTTTTTCGTAAATATAGTTCGAGCGGGGAGTACGTAAGTACGCCCTGTATGCGCCGAGACAATGGGGTCATGCAGGCAGGCACGTGTAGCTCGGAACATATATATATGTGTGAGTGACACCCGCTACTCCCACACTGTTCTATCGAGAACTCTTAGTAGAGCTTGTAAGCGAGTGCTATATGTGAGGAAACGAGTTTCGGCACGTGCAGCACTTTCCATCTTTCTCACTTTATACATCTATATAGATATATGTGGGTGGCTAGTCCCTAGGAGATTCATTCCTGTATAGAAAACCCCTCTCGTACACACACATGTATGTGTGTCGATACACACACACACACACACACACACACACACACACACACACACACACACACACACACACACACACACACACACACACACACACACACACACACACACACACACACACACACACACACACACACACACACACACACACACAAACACACACACACACGCACGCACGCACACGCACACGCGTACACACACACACACACACACACACACACACACACACACACACACACACACACACACACACACACACACACACACACACACACACACACACACACACACACACACACACACACACACACACACACACACACACACACACACACACACACACACACACACACACACACACACACACACACACACACACACACACACACACATATATATATATTAGGGTGGCCCAAATTTGAACTCTATTCATTTCCTTTTTTCTCACCGTCCAATTATTTTCTTTAAAGAAAAAAAAAATTATCGCCAAATCTGCGAGCGGTCAAAAAATATTTAGACGTCGCTCAAGCCTCCCAAGAATTCTAGTTTTCATTAAAAAATCGTTTTTTTTTCGGTCACCTCTCACCCATGAATTTGACGCTTCATAATTTTTTAATTAAGCTCGCGATTAAGCTTTGATATTTCCAATTATCGCGGTTTTTTTCTCTTCACACTCATTAATTTAACACTAACATTTTCAAAACAATTAATCGTTTTTTTTTCTTTAGAAACGGATTTTGTAAATTTACCTCACACTTCTAACCCGATAAAACGGGGGACCCATAATTATGTTTACGGACAAGAGCTTTAAAGAATTATTTTATGAGACCAAAGATTATAATTCTTGGGTTAGTAGTGTGAGGTAACTTTGAAAAGTCTGTTTCTAAAGAGAAACGACCAATTGTTTTGAAATTTCACAAAGCATCAAATTTATGAGCGAGATGAGCAAAAAAATAGGCGAAAATTGGAAATTTCGAAGCTCTTGAGTGACCACTAAATATTCATTGACCGGCCATAGCTTTCGCGAGGTTAACTTAGAAATTATAAACCGTAAAATTCATGGGTGAAAAGTGAACGAAAAAAAATCGATTTTTTAATGAAAATTTGAATTTTGGAAGGCTTGATCGACCTTTAAATATTTTTTTATCGCTCGCACATTTCGCGACCATTTTTTTTCTTTAAAGAAGATAAATGGATTGTGAAAAAAAGGAAAAAAATAGATCCCAAATTTGGGCTTGTGATGAATGGATAATCCGGTAACTGTCGATAGGTCACATCATGTCCTACAATATGCTGGAATTTCAGTTTAGTAAAAGTCTCACGGTTATCGTCATAAACATCATCTGCTTGTGGTTTTTCGCATGCCATTTCTACAAATGGTAACTTTTTTCGACCCGTTTAAAAAAAAATACTCTTGGTTATTTGTTTTATCTTGAAAAGTCTTCTTTTTAACCTCAAATGTTAAGGAAACTTTATGTAAAAAGATCTTATGCAGAACTTTCATACGAACCAATTCGAACATCTGACTTTGATAGCCTGCGGTGTAAAAATAATGTACTACGCATATCGTGCCAATTACTTAAAAAAGTTGCTCAGTTATTGTCGATTCATATCATTTGTAGAAATGGCATGTGAAAAACCAAAAGCAGATGATTAAAAAAAATAATAAAACCCAAAATGTCGAAAACCGTGGGACTATTGCTAAACTGAAATTCCAGCACATAATAGGACATGATGTGACCTATCGACAGTTGCAGGATTATCCATTCATAACAGGACATCCTGTATATGTCATTCAGAACCGAATATCCGAATTATCTGCCTTGAATTTGATGATGCGTCAAAAAGTTGTTCACAAAAGTTGGTTACTATTTTTATTATCCAAAATCTGCTTTTGGGGATTTAAATTGGCGATCTTTGGTGAAGATCCTGAGAAGCAACGTTGAGCTAAGTTTTGCTGTAACGAAAGGACCGACAAAAAGTGCGAGATAAAGAAAAAAAAATTGTTGCATTCCGACGATGCAAGCTTCTAGATCATCGGGAAGAAGAGAATAAAGCCGTGGCGAATAAAAATAGCGCGCGGAAGATGAAAAAATGGTGTTGACGCTTGCATGGTTGAAACGCAAGGAAAATTCTTCGCACTTCTATTCTTTTACTTATTTTTATCATCATCTGGAATCTATCTTCGTAGATTTGGCTTAAAGATCTTCAATAAAGGTCTGCGGGGTGTCTCTAAGCTAAGCTTGAAATAAATAAAAAATACAATTGCTTTGCAGTTCATTAGCCTACGGTTTTAACTTTTATTTGCAGCGACGATTTTTAACAATTCCAAAAATGGACTTGAGACGATTTTTGTGAAGTGTCATAGTTTTTGTGAATGAGCATAGTTTATCACATTGTATATACTATGGCTGGATGATTTTTTTAATTTGTCCATTTGTTAGTAACAAATTATTAAAGTATTTTTTTGGTTGAAAATCGATTTATTTTTCTAAAGCTTGCCATTTTTCGTAATTTTCAAAATTTCTTAAAAGTATCTGGTCATACGGAAGTCTTAATAGTATACTGAAGATGAGTTTTCTTATTTTGCATTTCAAATGACCCTATTTGCAACAATAAAATATATATATATATATATATATATTTTATATATATATATATATATATATATATATATATATATATATATATATATATATATATATATATATATATATATATATATATATATATATATATATATATACACAGTAGTGCAATTAATTCTGGACACTCAGTAGGAATTAAGTTTTTTTTTTCAAATATTTACCCAGAAAATGTATATTCTGCTACGCCGAAATGATACTGTAATCTTCTTATTTTAATCTATAATGTTTCTACTTAATATTTGCCTTGATAAGCCTACGTTGATACGAATATAAAATATAAGTGATTATAATGTAAAGATGATCAATAAACACGAAATTTAATGGAATTTGAAAGGCGTCCAGAATTAATTTCACTAATGTATATAGTCAATCACTTCAAACCGAACACCTCAATTATCTGTCTTGAATTTGAAAATACGTCGAAATGTTTTTCACAAAAGTTGTAATGTATTGCAGGCGACATTTCTCGCAAGGAGTCTTTTCGTTCGAAGGTCGTTCTTTAATTCAGCGACGTTGACTTCTTAAATAATTTACAAAATTGGCCCCCATTGTGAAATACGTCTTGATTAACACTTTGATGAGATGAAATATAAAAAATTTAAAACCGCATAACTTTCATTTGGAATACACAAATGACCTTGATAAATTTGAAAAAAACTGATCTTGGAACATTTTCTTTCTACAAATATATCGACAAAACGGTTTCATTACAAACATTTTCACGTTTTGTCGAATACAAGGCAGACATTCACGTATTCGGTTTGAGTGGACATTTATTTGAGCTCAAGTATATGCAAAAAGCAATTTCAAACAGGTATAAATGTGCTTAAGAATTCTTGATAAAGCTGCTGAGCGACAGAATTTGTTTTTATTTTATGCAAAAAGCATTCAATTTTGTTCACACATTTCGACAACTTTGTTTTTCTTCTATGTAAAAAAGATTTGAAAAAATCAATCCCTAATAATAAGGCCTCAGACACTTGTTTCATTCGAATAGTATAAGTATGTAAATTTTACTTCGGATTATTTTAGTAACGAAAATCGGAGTTCCTGCTTACAGTGGTAGTAGCAGTAGCAGTGGAGGGTGTCTCAAAATAACCTGACATTTTAAAATGTGCGCCATTTTTTGTGTGGCGTACATAGAGTACTAATCTTTGACAACTGGCATCAGGAAGTATTGACGTTCAGTCACGGAGCATTACACGATCGAGCAACGTATAGAAATTATTATTAGCTGCATTGTTACTGCATAGTTATTGCAGACGAAGTTTCATGGTCGTGTTATCTCGCGCCGCGCCGATGTGAATTGGCCACCAAGATCGTGCGATTTGACGCCATAGGACTTCTTTCTTTGGGGTTTTCCGAAAGGAAAAGTGTATGCCAATGATCCACAGACCATTCCGGAGCTCGGGAAAGCAATTGGACGCACCATTAATGGGGTATCTCTCTATCGAAGCCTAATTTGAAGGATCAGAATGATGCATTTTTTTCTAGTAACACATTGGTTGGAATAAATTCATCATTTCCCAGCATGTTCTATACATGTTGGTGATTACAATGTAATTTTTTCGGAAGAAAATCTTTAAAAGTGTTCGTGGTGCTGCAGTTGGCGTTGCAGTCCTCCAGCGGCGAGGCCCCAAACGGCTGGATCTCTACCAGGCTCAAATGTAATTGTAAACGAAAACAAACAATTTTTTCTTCAAATATATCCAACTGGCTATGGGTTCACGATCCACTTTTCGAAATTTCGAAAAATACGAAAAATGGAAGCTTCTCCAAAGAAAACCTCATTTTTCTCTTGAAAAACAGCATGCTGAAGTCATTGTTATTAACAAATGGTTCATCCAATTAATCTTTTCAAGAATATTTTATTAAAATTTTCTTGAAAGCTCACACTATAATATGCAAAAAAAACACGATTTTCTTACGTTTCCAGAGCGGGATAGCCCCTTAATGAAATTAGTCCGCAATTATGCCAAAATGGTATTGAAAATTTCGTCAAAAGAGCGAACGTTTGCAAACCGGGACGAGGCGGCCATTTATCGGATATTGTGTTCCACACATAACCTCCATGTTTGTACCTTATATTAAAATAAAAATATTCGTAATCTTTAAATAAATAATACGTTTTATTAATGAATTGAAATGTCAGGTCATTTTGAGACACCCTAGTACCCTTGAGTAGTAGTAGTAGTAGTAGTATTTATTCATTGTATACCCTTTGAGGAGCTATAACAGTGTGACACTTTAAAAAAATTTATTTATTTTTTGCCTTTTTCGACAGTTTATACTTTCAAGAACATCACTATCATTTATATCATTCATATCAATATAATTTTATCTTGCAAAAATCGATAGTTAAATCTTTAAATGCGTTTTTTTCGAAATGTTATTTTTCAAATTTGCTGACATCGTAACTCAAAGAGCAATTATCCCATTGACTTGAAATTTGCACTGAGTACTCTTAAATACATTTACTCTACACTGACGTAGGATATTTTTGATTGGGTGAAAATTGACGATTTGGCATTGAAAAAACGACCATTTTATAGGCAAGAAAACATACTTTTTTCATAACTACGCCATTTTGTTAGATTTTGATATTTTTCGAAAATCCTACGTCATTGTACAGGAAATACCTTCCAGTTTAACGACATTTTTTCCTTTTTCGGTTTCAGTTACTCGATCGGCCGGAGTCATGTTAGCAGTGGAGGAACTTTTTTTTGGCGCCTCTGAAGGCAGCGCATAAGTCGCTTGGATTTCAATATTTTTCTATGAAAAAATTATGTAATATAGATCAAATATAGCCAAATATATTCTTAATTTTCCGAAACATTTAATTGAGTACTATTCTTCCAAAAAATTCCCGAAAATCACCCAAATTTTCAGCGTTTACACTGGTATAGCCCCTTAAGGGTGTTTACATTAGTGCCCTCCCCTTCACCCTTGCATACGTGTTTACATCGGTTTTCTCTTCATTTAAGGCGATGTGCCACATGCCTCCGACCGCTTCGAAATTTTGAAAAAAGAATTCTCCCAAACGGAACAACCGATTGGAATGAAATTTGTTGTGTGCATGCAGGACACTTGCTCCGAGAGGATGATGCCCTCCGTTATCCAAAATTTCCAAAAAAAAATTACAGTTTGTGGTTACCCTGCGAAAAATGGTGAATTATTAACCATTGCATCGCATTTTCGGTGATTTTCTGAGCGTCATCCTCTGGACCGTAAAAAAGCACACATTTTAAGCTTTGTTTCACCTGTTTTTATGAACAAATGGCGGAGAAAAGGCATTTTGAAATTTTTACATAAATGTAGCAAAAATGTATCGACTAAGCTCAAAATATCAGTTACCGGAGCGAGCGTTCAGTTCATCCGTTTTCTCACTAGCGGCGCGCAGCTCGCTTCGCCCTTTTTTACCGACCTCGCTCGCCTCCTTCCGGAAGAATTTATTTTTGACAGGTCGAAACCTGAGCCATAACCTCGCACATTCGTTCGGAATATATTTCAAACGATGTGTAATAGTGTGTGATAGAGTGAAGTTTGTTTTCGTCGCGTTTTGGTGAGTTTTCTTTTGACGTGAAAAACGAAACGAGCCCGGTGGTCGAGGACGTCGCCTCAGCTCGCCGGCACACCACCGACGACAAATCCCGACAAAGAAGTAATCGACGAGAAAACCGCAGCGGCCGATTTCACGAAGAAGATCGAGGAACATAGTGACAGCGAGAAGCCGAAGGAGAAAACACCGGAAGTCAAGGTACGTACGTGCTTAACCTCATAACTTCAATTTACGTGCTTTGTTATTTGCCACGATCTTCCCTCGCATGGCTTTCCCGCTCGCCGATGTGTCAAACAGCCAAGGGCTCCGATGCAAGAAAACTTTCATCTCCGATGAAAGAGATAGTACCCTACGGTGTACCTGTACGGTAGTACATGCTACACGCAAGTGTACGTGTTACTAGTATGGTACCGGTACACTGTGCAATAGTAAGATATACCGGTTCCGTATCCTCACCATACTAATGCTAGTACCGATACGGTACGCACACACGTGGTAGGTACGGTACCTGGGCTATCATGTAGGAACCAGAACTCAAATAGCATTGGATTTACCATCTAGATGGACCATCGGATTTATCCAGTGCAGCAAGTACGTACTGCCGAGGATAAGAAACCGCGTCAATCGTCGCAGCTACAATATATAGTCCCAGTGTCGAGAGGATATCACCGCTGTCTCCAATGTCTCTGAGAGCACGAGCGAGGCTGACCTCAAGGAACAATATCTCGCCATGGATCGCACCACCAATCTGTGCAAGGCCTTTCGCTTACGTATGTACGTTTAAAAACAAAGGGCGAGGACCCTAGGGCCGTCTTGCGTTGCAATGGTTACGGCTACCATCATCTCATACTCAGAGTCGATGGGTCCAAACCTTCAGCCCAACAGAATTGAATGCCCAACAGTTGAACGTGTTAAGGTAGAACAAGCATGCGCTCTTGATTTTTATAGATTTTGTGCGAATTTTAACCAGACATTGTTCGTATAATTATGCATGTTTCAGTGAAATTTCAGAACAGTCGACTATGTAGATTCGGAGATAATGGGTTTTGAAATTGCAACTTTTAACACTGCAGGGTCGGCATTGACATTTAGACAGAGTAATTTTTTGTAACACATATTTGTCCTCTATAAAAAGACACAAGGCAATAACATAATCAATATAAAATATTAATGTTTATAACGCAAATATTTCTTTTTACGTTAAAAGTTTTCAACTTTAGGAACACGATAATTATCTTTTTTCTCGACATATTAAACAATACTGATCTACGGTGTTGCATAATGTCTTCTTATCATAGGGGACAAATATTTTTTACCGAGAGTTATTCTGTCGTTACTGAACGTCTTTAGCAAAACTGAATAGCAAAGACAATCCAAACTTTTTTCACTCGTTCCCTAACTAGTTTGCTATCTGATAATAATTTTTTTTCAAAATGAATAACCCAATAGAATGGTACGCCGAATTATGTGACCTGACTTTCGGCCAATGCAAAGTTGCTATTGAAAAATCCATTATCTCCCAATCTAAATAGTCAACTGTTCTGAAATTTCAATTCTGATATTCTCAAAATAATCATAAAAAAATCGTAACGAGTTTGAAAAAAAGTTCGTGTTTTCGACCATAATTTTTATATACTACTCCAAATAATTAAAGGAACAGAAAATTTCTTCATTTTTTGGAGTGTTTTTTGAAGCGCTGTATTTATGTGAAAAATGGTCGCATCGAGATAAAAAAACCTTCGAAGCTTCAAGTTTCTAGTTTCGCGATTTTTTTGCAATTTTTTTTTTGTGAGCTGCGGTTTTCTCTCTATCATAAGAATAGCGGAGGAAAAAAATTGCCAAATTTATTTGTTTTTTTTTCAAGGTTTCAGGGGCTAGTTAATTTTTTTCCACGTAACTCAATGTATAGGTCCGTTAGCTTGTTGATTCAGCTTTAATTTGGATTTTTGTCTCTCTACGTCAATTTTTTGCTGAGATATCCTACTTTAAATGAAAAAAGATCCATTTGTCTTTGTTCATCGATATCTCAGCAACCAATGATTGCAACGGAAATTAAAGGGCAACTTTGAAAACTTGAATAAATTTCCTACCAGCCCCTTTCGTTGACCTTTCAGAAAAACATTTTTTCACCCTTAACATTAATTTGAAAAAAGGACAAAAAGTGACTTTTTATAGTTTGTCAATAAATCTACTATTACCTTACAAATATTGATGGAAACACTAATGTTGCCGCGTTTTTTTTTCAAGCGTAATATAGCCCCCTGTTAATTTTCAAATTGATCCATCGAACCGTTTTTCCGGACTCATTGATCAATGTTTTACAGAACAATCAAAGGCACAAGTGTATTGTTTCTAAACACCGTGTAATCATCATCAAAATGGAAAGACCAATTTTCTTCGACTCTTTCGACAAATTTGCACTAGTAAGAAAAAAAAATTCAAAAAATCTCAATTTTTAAAAAATATTGCTTTTAACTTTGTAAAACATTTCAGGAAACAATACTGACTCATTTTTTACCCGATTCGGCCTTTGCGCACTATAATTTCACTCATGTTTAATAGCATTAATTAAAAGTTGATAACCCCAAACTGTATTCAATAGTCGATCTGAGAACATTTATGCGATTAACTCTTGATATTTTTTACGAAGGTTATTAGGGTTCCAGAAAACAGTGTTTTTTTTTTAAATAAGGCATGAACAAAAATTGAAAAAAGTTATATTTTACAAAAACTTTAGACTAATTTTTTTACCAAAACGTAGAAAAAAATTACCAAAAAAAGAGTAGTTTAAAAAAATGTTAATTGGTTTTTTCTTTGAAAAAAGATCAGTTTTAAAAGAAAGTTTTTTTTGTAACCCTAATAACCTTCGCAGAAAATATCGAGAATTCATCTCATACAAGTTCTCAGATCGACTAGTGAATACAACTTGGGTGTATCAACTTTTAATTAATGCAATTAAAGATGAGTGGCATTATGGTGCGCAAAGGTCGCATCGTGTAAAAATGAGTCAGTATCGTTTCCTAAAATGTTTGACAAATTTGAAGAAAAAAAAATGGAAATTTTTCGAATTTTTTTTTCTTGACCTTAACAACCGGGCAACGCTATTCTTTCAATCAATACTTAAAGTATTATACATTTACTATTATATATAAAGTAGCAGTACATTTACTGAAAAACCATAAAAAGTCATTTTTTGTCTTTTTTCAAATCAATATTAATGGTGAAAAAATGTTTTTTTTTTCTAAAAAATCAACGAAAGGGTCGGGTAGGAAATTTATTTAAGTTTTCAAAGCTTCCCGTGCAATCATTGGTTGCCGAGAAAACGGTGATCGAAGACAAAAGGATCTTTTACATTCAAAGTCGGATATCTTAGCAAAAAATTGACGTAGAGAGACAAAAAAACCACATTGAAACTGAATAAACAAGCTAACTGACCTGTACATGTATTTAACTGAAATAACATTCTCGAGCGCGTGGACCCTTGAAAAAAAACCCCAAAAATTTGGAAACAAATTTTCTCTCGCTATTTTTTATTATTGCGCGATTACAGTAGCTCAAAAATTTGTTTTGACGACAGATCTCGCAACTAGAAACTTGAAGCTTCATGATGCTTTTTTTCATCTCGATGCGACCATTTTTCACATTGATACAGCGCTTCAAAAAATACTTTGAAAATTGAAGAAATTGGATTAGTCGATTGGACGAAAATTGTTCGAGTTCTGCTGCGTCCCGATTTCGAAAGCGTGGTTTGGAGAAAAAAACGTGTGTGAAGTCAACGGTTAAACGACAGAGCTGAAGAACTTTTGTTTCCATAATCTAATCCCACCTTTTGGTCGAAAATAAAACTATTTTTAGTCGGTGAATTTCTCCCCATAGATAATAGGCGTACAAGAGTTGAGAATTGCGACTACTGGCATGGCATCGCCGAAGACGCGTTTCAGCGCCGGAGACCCTATAAAAATAGCTCGAAAACCACGTTAAAACTGTTTTTTTTTTTCGGCTATAAACGAATTTTCATCATATTTTTGGAGGTTATAAGGATTTTTTAAATGTTTAAAAAAAATGTTTTTTCGAAAGTTTTCCACTGGTGTCCTCCTTTAAACATATCGCGATCGTAAAACTTCACCGCTCTTCTATAGGGCGAGACTCCTGCGATCGTCATTGCTAGAAAATTCGATCCTTGGAGGAACTTGCCGAAGATAAATCCCGACAGAGAGAAAAAATTCGAAATGTATTTATTTTAGCAATAATTATAAAATTCCACCACTCTTTCGCAAAGTGAGACTCGGTCGATCGCGTTCGCTCGCTCGCGAATTTGGTCGGCCGCAGCCAACCTGCCGAAGATAAGCCATGGCAGAGAAAAAAATGGCGAACGCAATTGTTTAAACAAAGAGCATTGTAACATTTTCTAAGTTTCCAAGGATTTTTTCAAAGTGCTTCCAACAAACCGATTTTTCGAAAATTTTACACCGTTGATCTCTAAACAATTCGCGATAGTAAAATTTTACCACTCTTCTGTAGAGCGAGACTTCTCCGATCGTCATTGCGAGAAAATGCGATCTTTAGAGAAACCTGCCGAAGATGAACTCCGGCAGAGAGAAAAAATGCCAAACGATTTTTTTTTAGCATAATTAGTAATAATTTAGTAATAATGAAATTTTACCACTCTTTCGTAGAGTGAGACCCGGTCGATCTCGTTCGCTCTCGAATTTGGTCAGCCGCAGACAACCTGCCGAAGATAAGCCATGGCAGAGAAAAAGTGTCAATCGCAATTGTTTAAACAAAGAGCATTGTGACATTCTTTAAGTTTCCAAGGATTTTTTAAAAGTGCTTCCAACAAACCGATTTTTCGAAAATTTTACACCGATGATCTCTAAACAATTCGCGATAGTAAAATTTTACCACTCTTCTGTAGAGCGAGACTTCTCCGATCGTCATTGCGAGAAAATTCGATCTTTGGAGAAACCTGCCGAAGATGAACTCCGGCAGAGAGAAAAAATGCTAAACGAATTTTTTTTAGCATAATTAGTAATAATTTAGTATTAATAAAATTTTACCACTCTTTCGTAGAGTGAGACCCGGTCGATCTCGTTCGCTCGCGAATTTGGTCAGCCGCAGACAACCTGCCGAAGATAAGCCATGGCAGAGAAAAAGTGCCAATCGCAATTGTTTAAACAAAGAGCATTGTGACATTTTTTAAGTTTCCAAGGGTTTTTGAAAAGTGCTTTTAACAAAACGATTTTTCGAAAAATTTTCACCGATGACCGCTAAACAATTCGCGATAGTCCAATTTTACCGCTCTTCTGTAGAGCGAGACTTCTCCGATCGCCATTGCTAGAAAATTCGATCCTTGGAGAAACCTGCCGAAGATGAATTCCGGCAGAGAGAAAAAATGCTAAACGAATTTTTTTTTTAGCATAGTTAGTAATAATTTAGTAATAATAAAATTTTACCACTCTTTCGCAGAGTGAGACCCGGTCGATCTCGTTCGCTCGCGAATTTGGTCGGCCGCAGACAACCTGCCGAAGATAAGCCATGGCAGAGAAAAAAATGCCGATCGCAATTGTTTAAACAAAGAGCATTGTGACATTTTTTAAGTTTCCAAGGGTTTTTGAAAAGTGCTTTTAACAAAACGATTTTTCGAAAAATTTTCACCGATGACCGCTAAACAATTCGCGATAGTCCAATTTTACCGCTCTTCTGTAGAGCGAGACTTCTCCGATCGCCATTGCTAGAAAATTCGATCCTTGGAGAAACCTGCCGAAGATGAATTCCGGCAGAGAGAAAAAATGCTAAACGAATTTTTTTTTTTAGCATAGTTAGTAATAATTTAGTAATAATAAAATTTTACCACTCTTTCGCAGAGTGAGACCCGGTCGATCTCGTTCGCTCGCGAATTTGGTCGGCCGCAGACAACCTGCCGAAGATAAGCCATGGCAGAGAAAAAAATGCCGATCGCAATTGTTTAAACAAAGAGCATTGTAAAATTTTACAACTCTTTTATAGAGTGAGTCTCGAGCGATCTCGCTCGTGACTCGAGATTTTAGCAGAGATCGAATTCGTCGTCGATGAGCGACATCGAGATGCCAAATAGTCTTCAAGCTTATTTGTTTAAATTACTTAAAAAAGAATGGGAAATGCTACCACCCTTCCAGCATACGAGTCTCTAACAAACCCCGTTTGCTAGAAATTTCCACCGATGACCGCCGTCGAGAAAAAAATCGATTCGAGCGCAATTGTTTAAACAATGCGCGATCGCAAAATTTCACCGCTCTTCCGTAGAGCGAGGCTAGCGATCTTGATTGTTCGAGAAGCTGACCAGAAAAAATGCTGTCAAATATGAACCCGGCAGAGATAAAATTCTGAACGCATTGGTTTAAATAATGACCATTGTAAAATTTTACCACTCTTTTGTAGAGTGAGTTTCGAGCAATTTCGGTCGCTCGAAATTTTGGCAGGGATCGATATTGTTAATGATAAGCAGCATCGATGTTACAAATTGTGCTCGAGCTTATTTGTTTAAATGAATTAAAAAAGTATGGGAAAATGCCTGAGTCTTTTAGTTGTGGCCGTCGTCGAAAAAAATCGATTTGATGGCTGCATATACAATGTAAAATGCAACAAAGTTTCACCGCTCTCCTGCCGAGCGAGCGCATGCTTCCAATACAAGCGTACCATGGTCGCTACGCATAGTTGTGTGAATTGTGTGATACACACATAGATGTAAGGTGCTTGCGTACGACCGAACGGCGCGCGAGAATGGATTCGTTCTTTTTGCACGCGGTCGGTGTAGCAAACACACACACACACACGCGCGCCAGCGATCGCCGTCTATTTGGCTTCGACGCTTCGTCCCAGTGCGAAGCATCGAGACCTAATTCGCGATCGCTGCGCTGTCCGTCGGTAGCGACTCGTAGCTAAAAACTACGAGATCTGCGCTACCGACGTAACGAGAGGCCGCGTCGAAATTTTCTGGCGTGTGGCACATGGCCTTAAATTGGTTTTCTTATTATCTTACATCTGCCTCAATATTCTAGTTTCCCGGATTGCCCAATGTAATCACATAGTTGTTTTGCCAATTGCTTTTTCAGTTGCACTTCTATTTTACGGTCTATTTCTATCCCCCTGCTCTTTTCCAACAATTGTTCCACTTCCTTCACTATCTCTTGATTGAGTTTCCCCTCAACTTTTGGACACTCGCAAATTTCTCTCAAATGTTCATTTGCCTCTTTGCAAATTCTACATTTGCAGTCTGCATACGCTTTTTTGCGTACTCCTCCCGATATTACCACATCTTATCTTTGCCCATGTTTCTTTTATTTCTCCGCTGATCGCCTCGTCTTCCCAATATATTTCCAAGTGTATTCCTGTTTTCCTATGCTTGTATTCTTAGCAGTATGTAGACACGTCAACCTTGCCACGATCCTATTGAATTTCTCGTTCAATTTTAATTTTTACACCTCTTTCTATTTTTCTGTCTTGCCCTCTCAGTAATTCCGGCTTGGAATATTCATACCCCAGGGTGTCTAATTTTGACCAGAACTGAAATTGCATGACATTTAAGGACTTTTGAGGCAAAGAATGGGGATTTTTTCATGACTCTTGGTGTGACTTTCTGGCATAGAAGTATACTTAATGATTCTACAGTGCGACCGATTTTCTAAATTTTGATATTTTTATTTTGCTCTTTCAAACAGATGTGTGTTGTATGCCAATAAAAAGTATACGGAATAAACGAAAAGTCACCAAACTGTAGAATTCCATATGTAGTAAAAAATGTGAGACAAACATAATTTCAAGATTGCTGTAAAGAAATATATTTTGGGAACATCTAGAAAAATATTACATAAATTTAGGAGCTTTGAGTAATATAATCTAGTCGCTTTATACGAATAACAAAGAAAAACTAATATACGTTGATATAACGCATCATTTTCTTTTACTTTCTTCTATTTTATTTTCTATCGACCCGATATTCGTTTCTCTATCGACAAGTACCACAAAGTTAGTTCATATTGAATATAGACTCAACGATAATTTAGTAGGGTATAATAATTCAGGTAGACTGGTAATTTTTCATGACATTTCATGACTTTTTCAGGGTCGAATGTAATTTCATGACATTTAAGATTTTCCATGACTTTTCAGGTCGATAGACAACCTGTACACGTGACGTCGTTCGCTTGAGTTGTTGCGTCGTTTTTTCTTTTCATTTCGCAACTCGGAAACGTCCGGATTGTGACGTTCTTGGGACTCTGTTGAACGGACTTTTCCCAAGGAACACAAATATCGCGACTAAAAAACCACCGGGAATTTAATTATTAAGAATTAATTATGAAACTAAGAGTACAGTAGAACCTCAGTTATCCGAACTAATTGGGATGGCAAATCGTTCGCATAATCGAAAATATATATCTCGGATTTTCGGAAAAATCAACTCATATAATATCAATAGTGTCGAAAATTCTCTTTATTAATCCAACGATGCGAAATTTTTTATTTGATAGCAATTAACAGTGAGTAAAGTTTCAATTTTCATACCACCACTACTTATGCAGTTAAATCACGATTGCGGCTTAAGGGAGACTTTGTCCTTGAAATGCAGCGGGAGATGTTAACGGCTCAACATTAGCAGCTAGAAGAAGAGGAGGGATGCCTCTATGGACCAGGCATTGCCGATTAGCGGTAATTATAAACACATTTGTGTAAACACATTACAAAACTTTAAACGCGTTTTTCGCGAAAACACGTTTTTAAAAATGGCTGACATTCTCCTGACCGCTGTAATCAACATATCGACCTGAAATTTGGAGAGCATACTCAGAAAATATGTCTTCACGGAATGACGGATCGTTTTTTTCGATAGATACATTTTTGCATTTATTATTTATCTTTTTAAGCGAAAAAACGCGAAAATTCGATTTTTTTTTTAATTGTCGCCATTTTCCGAAATTTGTACTAAACGAAAAACCCATCCGTCATTCCATGACCAAAGGGTCACAGATTGATAATATGCTTTGCATTTGTGTTTCAGATCAACAAAGAGGGGGCAGTGATGTCAGCCGTTTACCTCCCGCGATTTGAGGACCCGTTTTCGCGAAGCTGTAACGGCCGCCATTTTGGTTTTTTTTTTTTCAAAAAAAAATTTTTTTTAACGTTCTGTATATCATGAATAAAAGCAAGAATAGAACCGCACTCAAAAAGCTTCACTCGTTTCCTTTAAAAAAAATAAAATGTAAACACCTGAGATATGGCACTCCAAGGACAAAGTCTCCCTTAAAATAACGATCAAATTTTGGCTATCTCATGGTAGTGGCGCGTTTCGTGGCCGCTAAGTCTCGAATGCGTTTCAAGAACAGCAGCTGCGTGGGACTATTTGAAAATATCTCGAAGTGTTAGAAAACAGCTTTGTTAGAAAAAAAAGGGGATATTTTAGGACGATACCTTAAGGGAAGAGACTGCCTTGTTGGGCCAAAAAATGTTTGATTTTTCACCAATTTTTTATGCGAAAAGTATTAAATATGGAATGTTGATATTTGGAATGTTGACTAAGCGGTTTTTACTGAACATCAAAATATTTTTCATTGTTTGACAAAACATGGTGGTGGGAGTGGGAGGAGCTACGTATGTCGGTGCGCGGGCGATGACATTCTTCGCTTGCGGAAGTCCTAAGTCCCGGACAGGTGATCTGAAGCAAAAAAATCAAACATATTCTCACTTTGTACAATACTGTGTGTAAGTTGACCTAGAATCAAGAAGAAAAATTGAAAAATAAAAAAATAGGGCGCAAAAAACTGCGAAAATTTGTGGAAAAAAAACAAACTTCCTTCCGATCGCTCACTATTTTTTCATTTTTCAATTTTTCTTCTCGATTCTAGGTCAACTTAAACACAATATTGTACAAAGTAAAAATATGTTTGATTTTTTTGCTTCAGATCACCTGTCCGTGACTTAGGACTTCCGCAAGCGAAGAATGTCTGCCAAACTACAAAAAGTTACGTTTGTCAAACTTTAACAAATATTTTGATGTTCAATAAAGACCGCTTAGTAAACATACCAAATATCAATATTCTATATTTCTTACGTTTCGCATAAAAAATTGGTGAAAAATCGAACATTTTTCGGCCCAACAAGGCAGAGCCTTCCTTTAAGGTAATATACATTTACAACGATCAAAAAATCGATTCCTTTTTTTTCTTCTATAAACGATAGAACTATGTATGTAGAATATTTACCTAAAGTTTCAAAGCGAAATTCGAAAAACTTCAAACGTCACAGCCCGTCGACGCTGTGCCTCACCGCTCGGATTCGGACCGGGCGTGAACTTCAAACACGTTTTTCTCAAAACAGCATTATCGAAATTGGCGTGCAGGATTACTCAAAAACTATTAAGCCGATTGAGTTGAAACTTGGTGGAAATATTGATAATATCGGTACTTTCTACTTGACGAGAATTGTTTTTGAAAAATTGAAAAAAAAAAAAACTACTTTTTTCATCCACATTTTACAGAAATGTTGATATTTTTTGTAAATGCGTGCCATTTTCGTAAATTTGCATTTTTTTTTCATTTTAATTACCGTCACATAGAAACTATACATGTTCTAACTGAAAAAATGTTTGAACTTTTTTGCAAATCAAAGTCTACGGGAAGCTAGACTGCACGCCACAGCTCCGTCATTTTGATGATGAATTCGTTAAAAAAATGATTTCGTATACTCAAATATACTATTAAAGTATACCTAAAGTGTGATAATTGTAGAATAATTATTTCTTATTTTCAAAAATCCCTCAATGTTGCTTATTTTTTTCCTGTCTAAATGTATATCCCGCCTTAGCTGAGAAAAAAAGACCATCATTGAGTTCGGATAATCGAACGTTCGGATAAGGCGCCGAAGCGTTCGGATAACCGAAAATTCGAATAATCGAGGTTCTACTATATCTAGAAAAAAACTATTCGAGAAACTTGTGGAGGGATCGATTCACCGAAGTGGCTTTCGGGTTCCTTGATTAAAAAACGAAAGATCAGTAGAGAATTTCGAGTTGCCTAGTAAAATCACGCTCGCTAAAAAAACCGTTGTAGAGCACGGTTAAGATGTATCGGTAGCTCAGATCACCAAAAAAAAAAATTCATTTCTAAATCGAACTTTTCGATCTTGACGGGATCTACGTCTACCTGAATGGGTTAAAAAATGCATTTTCCAAAAATATTTTCATTAGATAGTATCACCTTTTAGCTATATTCTCTGAAAATGTCATTGAAATATTCCTAAAATCGAATGAGCTACAGTTTCTAACAGTCCGCCGAGCGAGCGGTAGTAGCGCACGATACTTCAAACTTTAAACGCGTTTATCTCGAAACACTGTGTTTAAAGTCGGTGGACATGATATCTCGAGAACCACTTGATGGATTGTTTCCAAATTTACAGTAGCTACGACGAGCAACAAGTAAAGGTCGTTGACGATCTCACTTTTTTTTAAATCGCTCTTAATTTTTTAATAGTTACGTAAGAATGGCCACTTTTTTTCATAGATTTTGTATGCTCGAGGTTAAATTCGTCGCCACGTTGTTAAAAAAAATGATTCTGAAAATCGTCGATCGTCAACGACTCGTACTTATTGTTCACTTGAATAACCCGTTTGGTTTTCACATTTCCGATGGACCGTTTGTGCTGGAGAGTGTCCACCGCGAAATGTCGGAAAAAAAGTTTCATCATCCGCCGGCAGCCATGTTTTTGTTGTTTTGCCGTATTTTTTGGTGATTTTTCTTCAAAGGCTCTCGATATATGTACCTTTGTGTTATCAAAAAAATACGATTCTTGTTCACTAACCGTTTCCCAGAAAACAAAATCGAATCACCTTTTGCGATTATTGCAAAACCCGAGTTTTTATTTCCTCAAACTCATCACTCACTCCGTACTCAATAAAAAAAACGACCACGAATATACACACAAAAATCCTCGAATTCTTACCCGGGTTCGTTTTCTCGTCCGGCGCGCCCGCGGTCAAGCACCTCTCCGCGAGCTTTTATCAATTGCAGCACGTTCACAATTTCCCCTCCGCCCGCAGCACTTAACTATTCGCACGCGTGACGAGAACAATTTTTTTTTAACGCTCGCACGCGAACAAGCGAAAGTCCGAAATGATTTCGCGTCTGTGGAGAACGTTCTTGAGGTGAAAGAACGTCAAAAAGATTGGCACGAAATGAGACAAAGACGGAAAAAAAGCTTTGTCTAGCAGGGGGGAGGATGCGCGAGTCGAGAGCCTCTCCAGCGTGTTCACAAGTGACGCGCGATCGGTCCGAGTTGCCAGATGCTTCTGCGAGTCTCGCAAATACGGTTCACTGTGCCCGGACGGAAAAAAAGCGAGATGGCCCTCGCGCCTCGTGGAGCGTCGATCACGCTGCGCTGAGTGGGGGGCTCCGTGGTGGGGGCGAACAGAGAGAGAGGGAGAGAGAGAGAGAGCGAGTGCGAGCGCGAGAGAGAGGGGGGACGCTACAACGAGCCAGTGGCAAATAGGAATAGCGAGAAAAAAAAGATCGCGGTGTCTACGGGTCTGTCGTTGAGGAGAATGAGGATAGCCACGTGCGCCCCCGAACTACTTGTCACTGGCCATGCGCCACCACGTTGCGCTCTCTTTCTCTTTCTCTCTCTCTCTCTTACCCACACACGTGCAGTCACCGTCCGTTGAGTTTCATCCGAGGTCGACCTCTCGTGTATGACGCGTTATATATATATATATATATATATATATATATATATATATATATATATATATATATATATATATATATATATATATATATATATATATATATATATATATATAGCTGCATTGATGTGGGAGGATGACAGAGACACTTGACGGGTACGCCACTCGGACCAGAGGAGAAAAATGAAAAAAAATGGTCAAATCCACCGGGGTCTGCGCGAAATCTCATTCAGAGCTCGAACAAAAATTTATATGTAAACAAAAAAAACAAAAAAAAACAAGCTTTCATTTAATCTACTAAAAAGTAGAAAACATTTTTTTTTACCGAGTCATCTGTATGTGACTATAAATAAAAGCTTGGGGCGCCCAACTTTTCAAATGTTTAAGGGGCTATACCAGTGTGACACTTTCAGAAAATCGATTATTTTGCCTTTTTCGACAGTTTAAACTTTCAAGAATATCATTATCATTTGTATCAATATCATTTTATCTTGAAAAAATCGATAGTTAAATCTTTAAACGCGTTTTTCTCGAAATGAGATATTTCAAATTTGCTGACATTGTAACTCAAAGAGCAATTATCCGATTGACTTGAAATTTGAACTGAGTACTCGTGAATATATTTACTCTACAATGACGTAGGATATTTTTGATTGGATGAAAATTGACGATTTGGCATTGGAAAAAACGACCATTTTATAGGCAAGAAAACAGACTTTTTTCATAACTACGCCATTTTGTTAGATTTTGATATTTTTCGAAAAACGTACGTCATTGTACAGATGTACCTTCCAGTTTAACGACATTCTTTTCTTTTTCGGTTTCAGCTACTCAATCGGCCGGAATCATGTCAGCAGTGGAGGAACTTTTTTTTTTGGCGTCTCCGAAGGCAGCGCATAAGTCGCTTGGATCTCAATATTTTTCTATGAAAAAATTATGCAATATAGGTCAAATATAGTCAAATATATTCTTAATTTTCCGAAACATTTAATTGAGTACTTTTCTTCCAAAAAATTCCCGAATATCACCCAAGCTTTCAGCGTTCACACTGGTATAGCCCCTTAATAAATTTGATAAATTCAGTTTTATTAACTGTATATAATTTGGCACAATAGTAATTAGAGAAATGATTATCACGCGTTTATACTCAGTTTCAGGAATTTTATTTAAAAAATCTAAGGTTGTTTTACAGTAAATTAAATACATTTGATACGTTAACGGATTTATCTAAATTAAAGAATATATGTATAAATTTTGATTGAAAATGAGAGGATGACAGAGACACTTGACAGGAACGCCACTCGAACCGAAGGAGAAAAATGAAGACAAAAAATGGTCATATCCACCGAAAAATGGTCATATCCACCGGGGCTGCGCGAAATCTCATTCAAAGCTCGAACAAAAATGTATGTGTAAAAAAAATATTTAAAAAAAGCAAACTTTTATTTAATCTACTAAAAAGTAGAAAATATATTTTTTTTTACCAAGTCACCTATATGTGACTATAAATAAAAGCTTGGGGCGCTCAACTTTTCAAATGTTTAATAAATTTGATCAATTCAGTTTCATTAACCGTATTTAATGTGGCACAATAGTAATTAGAGAAATTCTTATCAGGCGTTTATACTCAGTTTTAGGATTTGTATTTAAGGAGTGAGGTCTAGTTGGAACGTTAAAAAAAGGCCTTTTTTCCGACTTTTTTTTCGGCCAAACGATAAAATAATTTACAACAAAAGTTCTTCCGTTTAAAAGATATATATTTAATGTAAACATTATAATTTTTTAAAAGAAATATGTTTCAAAATAAGCCGATACGTATCAATGGCCGAGGACGCTGCAAAAAAAAACAGGTTTTGCGGTGGTCACTCTCACGCTGTGACGGATTATCTGAAACCAACAAAACAGGGGGGAATCTTTAGTTAATGATATAATGCTCCGGTTCAACGAAGGGTTTTGAAAAATTTTCATGTTTCACAAAATGGCGGACGTTGAAAGTCAAGTGTTGTTTTGACCAAAATTTCACTTACAAAAATTGACTATAAAAAAAAATAATTGTCCAAAAGAAAAATCCTTCGTTCATCCGGAGGAAAACTATGTATAGAAGAAGTGATATAAATTTCAACCCGATCGGTAAAGCCGTTCTCGAGTTACATTGATCACCGACTTCGAAAACATGGTTTTGAGAAAAACGAGTTTAAAGTTTTGAGTACGATTTGCATGCAGATAAAATTTTTTTTTGTAACTTACATAGAGTCGTCTATTCTTGGGCCAGATAATTCGCCTTCCTGCGCTTTATTATTTGCATCTGAAGCCATTTTCAGTTGCAACCGAGCTACTCTCGCCTCTCGAGTGTTTTCCAGGGATCGCCGGTTAGCTTTCTCGACTCGAATACAATCTTCGGCCTTGGCAAACGCGTGGGCATGTGGTCCCAACTTGATCCCCATGGCATCAAAGACTGCTGGCAAGTCTTACCCTACATGAGGGTACATCCCATGTAGAGATTGACCGTTGGGCCTGGGACGGGCCTCCACGGTTAGCCTTTCTAGAATATTGGGCCGTGAGTCATTACCAATGAGGTGCCTTTGTAGAAATGATAAGAACGGCCCGATATCGGCCAACAGAGCCACCAATTATTGGGCCAATGGTTTAATTCATTGTAGCGCCAATGTTGGTGATTGCACTTGGCCCTATGTGGGCCCTCTTAAAGAGCCTATGTCGAAATTGACCACTGGCTCTATGATGGGCCTTCACAGTTAGTCTATCTAGAAGTTAGTCTATCTAGAATATTGGGCCGCAAGTTTGTTTGGGTTTGTTTGAGTGCGTGATAAATATTCAACCTATATCGGGCCAAGATTGGCCCGAGATTGGTCCTTATGGATACATATTTCATGGAATAACCTTGAAATAAATTGTGATTTGCGTATATGACAGGTTCCAAAATTGGCATATTTTACTTACTTATGTTGGTTATTTACAAATGCCAATAATAGGCCAAGACTTGATTACAAAAACTGAACTACAAAATATAGACGATTAATATATGACGTGCCAGTTATTTGCCTATTCTGGCACAATATACAGATAATGAATGACCCAAGGCTTAAACAAAATAAAAGCAGGTATGGTCTGACCCACTTAGCCAATAAAGGGCTTAGATTAATTAAATGTAATGTCCAGTATTTTAGCATTGCCAGTTTTAAAATTGGCAAATTTCGATGAACTATCACGGCTGTTTATTGGTTTTAACAGATGGGCCCGGATAGGTTTTAGTAATGGGCTGATATTGTGCCAGTTCTCAATTTATAACGGAACAATAACGGGCCAATGTAATTGGCAGTACTTCAGCACCACCAGTTTAAAAATTGGCAAATATTGTTTATCTATCATGAGTGTTTAATGAATTTAAAAGATGGGCCATGATAGGTTTTAACTATGCGCCGATATTGTGTCGGTTTTCAATTCAGAACGAGACAATAATGAGCCAATGTAATAGCCAGTATTTTAGGATTGCCAGCTTTAGGATTGGCAAATGTAGTTTAACTATCACTGCTGTTTATTGGTTTTGAAAGATGGACCAGGATAATCTTTAGTGATGGGCCGATATTGTGCCGGTTCTCAATTTATAACGGGACAATAATGGGCCAATGTAATTGGTTGTATTTTAGCATTGACAGATATAGTTCAACCATCACGGCTATTTATTGGTTTTAAACGATGGGCCGATATTGTGCCGGTTTTCAATTTATACCGGAAAAATATTGGGCCAATGGAATTGTCAGTATTTTAGTATCCCCAGTTTTTAAATTGGCAAATTTAGTTTAACTATCACGGCTGTTTATTAGTTTTTAAAGATGGGCCTGGACAGGCTTTAGGGATGGGCCGATATTTTGCCAGTTTTCAGTTTAGAGCGGAACAGTAATGGGCCAATATTATTTCTCTTTTGTTGGCTTATATGATGATCCCAATATTCTCCTGATCGTAACATTGGGCAACTCATGGCAACCTCTACATGGGATACTAGCACCGTATGTACCCTCGTTAAAAGTGCAGGTAGCGATGTAAGCGGCTATGCTGACGGTAGTGTAGCTGGCAGGTAATGTTTTCGGCATGATCTTCCAAACGATTTGGTTAAAACTTTCGTTGCTGTTCTGTGTGAAACCTCCAATGCACCTTTGCAACAATTCATCGTTTGTGAGACTTTCATAAATCGGTTTTATTGCATCGAAGACTTGCTTCGGCAACGCAGTGTAATCGTGTTTGAAAGACTTTAACTTCTTCTCGGCCTTTGCTTGTTGATATTTGCACCATCCTTCATTTTTTCAACCGAATCAAAGTTGTCACGAATAGCCTTGCCAAAATACACAGATAATTGGTCAATCAATTTAGCAGTCAGTTTCCCTGTACCGCCGAGTCCTTTATTATTTTTTTTACACGAACGTAGACGGGGGCCCATCCGTTTTTGAATATGACCAACACATTCTTTTTTCGTCACTACACTTTCTCCATAAGGAGCAGCTGTAACAATGCAAGAGTAAGTCTTTGAATCTCCATCCCCCGACGTAATACAAAAATCTCACTCCAAGATTTTCCCACGAACGACGAAACATTTCGATTACAGCATCAACCTCCATCTTTCCCGCACTGCCTATATGATTCGCCGAACAAGTTTCTTTGTGTGTTTCATACCATTCTTCAAATTCTTCCGTGTCTTTGTTATCTTCCCAAACTTCACAAACCTTGCAATAAGAACTTTTTACAAGTACGTCAAGAACTTTGCCCGTAAAATGTCCTATTAGCGATGTGAGGCCAAACAGAGACGAAAATCCGCGTTTGTGCCACGTTCCATCACCCGACACATTCAAATCAGTATTCTCACTTTCACTGGTAGTCAAATTCAAGTTTATCTCTTCTTTAGAAGCCTTCTTCATAAAAAATTGAGCCATATTTTTACTCGCTTCACAAATATGCTCCAGTAATATGTAGTACGTAGATTAGGCAACCATGGCGGGAAGTCCATCAATGCGCAACATTTTTTGCACCTTTATAACCAACGCCTATGACAGGCATCGCTAATGCGAACTTTCGTTTAATTTCAAAAGAATGGTTAATAAAATCGCATGACGGTATGTATTGGGGAGTACACTTATCACACACAACAGAAATTTTGAACCCAAGTCCACGTTCGCTTACTATACCAAATGATATTTTGCTGCTGCACTTTGCACATTTCACAAGACTCGTGATCGCCGAAAAAACGGTAAAAAAATTGATTATTCTGTAATCAACTGCATCCATTTTTGGCACATGGTATTCATCCTGATCTCTCAATTTTTTTGCTGACGTACTCGCTCCGCTATCATCAGTCTCCGCAGTTTTTGGATTAAAAAGCTGTCTCCTTTTTAAGGTTCGCGACTTATAAATTCGTCAATTTTTCCTGTCTTCTCGCGATACTTTTTTATCCATTTTGCACTGAAAAACTCAAGAAACTGTTCCGAATATAAACGTTCGCACGGTTCAACGTTTCGAATCTAACTGCTTCTGAAACAGTATTTCGAACTACAAAAGTTTTTCTTATTTTCTATATATATATATATATATATATATATATATATATATATATATATATATATATATATATATATATATATATATAGGTATGAAATACAATAAAGACCTTCAGCGACCCTTTGGAGTCCAGCGCACAGCTGCCGCTACCTGTTTACTTTATATGGCTCAAACACGGCGTCCTTCAAAGTTATGTATTTCGGCGAATAATGGTCCGATTTACATTCAATTAGTCGGAAAATACTCGTAAGATATTATACTTTTAGAAAATGAAAAAAAAATCGATTTTTCGAAAATTCTAACTAGACCTCCCTCCTTAAGAAATCTAAGGTCGTTTGACAGTAAATTAAATACAGTTGATGTGTCAACGGATTTATGTAAATTAAAGATCATATGTCTAAATGTTGAGCGCCTCAAGCTCTTATTTATAGTCACATATAGGTTGCTTGGTAAAACAAATTATTCGCTACTTTTAAGTACATTAAATAAAAGCTTGTTTTTTAAAATATTTTTTCGACACATAAATTATTTTCTACTTTTTAGTCTTTAATTGATTTTACCAGTTAGTTGTTACTAGTAGTTTACTAGTTTACGAGTTTGTACGTTGGAAATATGGAATGCTTGTAAAAAATAATAAAGACTAATTGGGATTGAACTTGCCACTAATTGATGTATATAAACTTTTCACATACAAACACAGTCGGCCACGAATTTGTTTGTATGTAGTGAGATTTTATATGGATGATTAGATATCGCTAGTTTATATAAAAAGTTTAACTTTTGTTAAACTTTTATATAAACTTTTTTTTTAAATAACTTTTTACATAAAACTTTTAATAAAGTTTATTGATATTTTTTTTCAAGTTGCATCATGCCTTGTCACCTTTAATATACATGTTTGCAAAATATCAGAGCTCTAAGTAGTCGGGAAGTGGGTGAAATATCGATTTTCCATTTCGCACCTGACAGAAAGTCAAGTTGGATAGAAGCTTGTAAAATAGCGAAATGTCCCGAGCAATCGCAAGAATCGCATTAGACCCGAGATAATGTTTTTCTAAAAAAATGAAAAAAATATTCGTAGTAGGGTAATAATAGGAATCGGGTGAAAAATCAGAAAAAAATGAGTTTACCGGATGAGAAAAAGAGGTATTCCCAAAAAAAATATCGGAATATTGGAATAGGCAACTTTTGCGCGGAAGAAATGGGGTAATGTTAGTTGGGAGTAGTACGGCAGCGTTTTGTTTTTGTTGGCGGCTGTTGTAGCGGAAGTAACGAAAGGAAAAATAAATAGTTATTTTGGTGGGTACAGGGAATGTTGGTACGAAATGCGTTAACGGGTCTGTGTAGCTTCCAAGGAACAGGTCGATTTTGAATATTGACTTGAGAGAAATTAATTGAGAGGGGGGACTGAGGGCTGACTGCAGTGCTGCTTTGTAGATATATTAGAGAATTGCAACTATAGTGAGAAGAAAATGACTCGGCTGACGTAAATCCGCCATCGGTGGACGCCAATGTTTTTTTTAAGGGGTTACCCCCACTTGCGATTTTGAAAAAATCGATTTTTTTTATTGCATTTTTTTGAAGTATAAGTATCTGAGAATACTCCCTGAAATTTCAAGTCGATCCGAACAAAATTGACTGAGATATGAGCGTTGAAAGAGAAGAATCCGCGTTGAAAGAGAAACTTTAAACGCGTTTTTCTCAAAATGGCATTTCTGAAGTCGGTGACCAAGATTACTCGAACACTAATGAACCGATCTTCTTGAAATTTCGCAGGCTTATTTAATACATAAAAATGTAGTCTTTAATAGTTCGATTTTTTTTTCGAAAAAAATGGCCGTTTTATAGCCAAAAAACGGCCGTTTTTTTTTCGTTAAAATCGAACCATTAACTTTGACTGTCCGCCATTTTGTGAAAAATGAATATTTTTTAAAATCCTTCGATTAAAGACTAGTTTATACTTATATTTGACTAAATCCATCCGCATTTTTTTTCAGATGATCCACTTCGCCGCAATGTTGGTCACCGCAAACCGTGTATATAAAAACATTATTTCATTGACGGCCATTTGCCACTAAACAATGTAATATTTTTCAATAAAAAAATTACTGAAAGTTCTTCAAGATGTGTTCTTTAAGATGGTATATTGATCGATGAAAAAAGTTTTGTAGTTTCCTTTAAAAAAAATCATGAAAAAGGCCTTTTTTTGCGCTACAAGTGGGGGTAACCCCTTAATAGGCTGTTTTGTGAAGCCCCTCGTTTTGGAAAAATTCTTCAAACTTTTTTTGTACCCTTTTCACGCACATTTTGAAATAAGATATGGAAGTTTTCCCAAAAGTTTATTAAGGCGGTATTGTTGATGCGAAATTTGGAAAAAATTGTGTTTTTTTTCAATTTATTTTATTATTCCACATACCTTTCCAAATACGTGTGTCAAAACCGTTTAATGATACTCGTAAAAATGGCCAAGTTTTTCTCGAAACCATGCATTTCTCAAATCGGCAACCACGATATTTCAATAACCAACTGGCCGATTGAGCTCAGATTTGGCATATACCTCCAGTAGACTTTTTTTTCAACGTTGGTAACAGAATTGCGTCGAAATATTTTTTTTTCTTTTATTTATCTCTTAGAATGGTCAGAAAAATAGAAAAATTTGCTTATCATAGTTTAGCTTGCCGCCATTTTGAAAATCGTTGTTTTTTGCGGAGTCTGATACCAAAGGTCACAACACACATGCAGATGAGGAATACGTTCGGTTTTTCTTTCAAATTCATACAACTTCCATGACACTGGTCGCCAATAGGGATGTTTCCAGTAACCAAGGATAAAAAAGTATTGTTATGAGGTGATAGCTTATAATTAAAGTAATGCTCGAAAGTGCCTACTTTATTTCATTTTGATGAAAATTGTAGATAAATTTGGATAAATAAAATGTAAAAAAATATATATAAGTCACGTGACAAAGAACACCAATCAGAGAGCATGACGTCACACTTTGCAATACACGAACGAGTCGACGCTCTAAGCATGCTGCTTACACTAGGCTGTTACTGTTTACTTTGTCTTAAAATACAATTTGTGAGATTTCTCGATTGATTTTTAATTTTACTCGAACTGTAATAATGGAGACTGGATTCGTGAAGGCAAATTGTTCGAATTTGCCTAGGATTGACTGCATAATGGTGGCCAATGTTTTTACGAAAACTAGTGACTTCTGCTCTGCAGAATTCAGAAACGTGAAGACTTCCATGTAAGTATAACCTAAAGAATTGTTATTTGTGCAACAAATAATGTATATAGCATTAATAATATTACAAACTCTGTAATAAATCGAACAAACTTTTGAGGTTATGTATCGTTCTACAACTTGTTTTGTTTTATTTAATTGCAGGTCTTCGTGACAGTCATACGGTGATCAATAGAATTTAGAATTCATCCTTGAACTCATTAAATCTGAAATATTTCTTATCGTGTTTGTTTAGAGACCCGTATTTAGCAGAGTATGACGTCACGCGCCGTCAAATGACACGTCTGGGCGTTTTGGCGCGTATTTTTAAACGGATGAATTAAAACGCGATTTTTGAGAAATTTGCTGCATGCAAATACATGAAATAAACATTTAGAGATATATTATGTGTATGTGAACAATTCTAAACGGTTTCCCAAAAATAGGCGACGTCCCTATTGGGGGCATTTTCCGCGGAAATCTATAAACGAATGTACGAAATTACATGATAATACATTCTTTCATTTTGTCGATATAATTGAAGAATCAGTAAACTGTGTAAAATATGTCAGCAAGAGAACTCGACCAATTTAAAGGTCATTTCATCTTAAAAATCACCTCCTAAACAGCGCTCTATATTGCGTTCGACAAGAGAACGACACAGCGCCGCGCAGCTTTGAGCGGCCTGTGGGTTGGGTGGGGGTAGTGCGGTTTGCTGCTCAGTACCGTATTGGGTCCTGCACCAACGTGGCAACGTGGAGAGGGTAAAGAGGGCGGCGCAATGGCGGGATCTGACCGTACTGGACGAATTTAGGTTCGGAAACGTGTCGTTCTCTCGTTGAACGCAGTTATAGACAATATCCTTAAGGAGGTTGGAGCGATCCAGTTGAGTCAAATGACGGTTTATGAATTTTTGTTTTCAACGAACCTCAAAAAAATGCATACGAGGTATAGATTTTTGTTGTAGATGCTAATTTTTCAGAAAATAGATAATTAAAGGGCACAATTGTGAATTTTTATATTTTAATTGCGTCAATAAGAAAAACTTTTGTGTTAGTACCAACTTGAAAAAGTTTAACATTATCGATGATTATTATGAAAAAAACTGCGTCAGCGAATGTTTTATACAACGCAGAATGAAATTTTGAATCATTTATAATTTCGCCTATTTATATTTATGTCACGAGATTATTTATTATTACCATCAATCAATATCAAGTGCTGCCGAAATACGGCAACTTCGCGGACATTGAGGTTGGCGCAATGCTCTTCATTCACCAGCCAAGATTCGTTATCTTTTATCAAACCTTGATGGTTCAACATTGAATTTGCAGGGTGTTTGGCACATGGACCGACACTAATTTTTGGGAGCTGGGGGGGGGGGGGCATTATTTGCTACTTTTTCACCCTTAGACCCTTTGTCCTAGGTGTCACGGTAATTAAAATATGATTTTTTTTTTGTTATTTTTAATTACCTGAAATTTTGCCTTTCAATCGTCATAACTTCTTTGATTGTGGTTGGAATAGCACGAAATAACTTTTGTTGTATTCTGCAATGTATGTTCATTATAAATAAAACATTATTTGATGCAATTGCTTTCGAGAAAATGACGCATGAGCTTCCAGTCTTGAAAATGCGTAAATGTATGAAAAATGTCAACTTCCAAATTCATTATAAAAAAAAAACTGAGAGCTATTCTGAACTTAGCTTTGTTTCAAAAAGTTCTCTAGTTTATACCTTTTCCAACGATGTGCTAAATGTCATAGGAGTAATTAATTATTTGGTAAAAATAAAGTGAATAAGTTTTGCATCCGTAGTCACGTGACGCCTGTCACATGCTTTTTTAAATTTCCGTGCCAGCATTTGCCCTCAAGTTTAAAGGCAAGTTAAAAAAAAATTATAAAAAAGTGGAAAGGCAAGTTTAAAAAAAATTCAATAGAAAAAAGGCGTAGTAAATAAGGTAAAGGACCTATATCGTCGCTGGGATGTCACACAACAAACTTTCGTTTCCATTCTTATGCGAAAGTTGATAATATGGTAACTATCATTACAAACAACTATAAATGGACAGAAAAAGGACGGAAAAACACTGAAATAAACTAGAAAATCGCTCATTACTCGTAATGACAATCTGTTTACTGACATGTGATGTCACTAAAGATCCAACCAATCCGAGAGCGTTCCGTTCACGTGACCAAAGGTTCGAATTTATCTAATTTAAATATTGAAATAAACGAAAATTATGCATTTAAAAAAAATAAAATTATAAAATATATTTTTTGAACACCATATTCTTTTAGGATGACAAGAAAATGAACCATACTTTTAATATAGTCAAATACCCTATTACGTACATTAAAGTATTTTTTATCTCCTGTATTTGGTCGTGAAAAAATTTGTAAAAATTGGTAAAGACTCAGTACAGTCCAGACAATAACATTTATTTTTTAAATAATTTAATCTTGGATTACGGCTACAACTTCAGCGTCCTCAAGGCCAGGTATCACACTGCGAAATTTTGACGCGTTCATGTCGGTATTGCGGAATTCGTAGTTTTTGGCTACGAACTGCCGCCAACTACCGCTAGATGTCACAGCAATCGCCTGCTACTCAACTACAGTAGAGAGCAGGGGCCCAATACGCGACGGTTGCTGCGAGTCCGTGGGTCATGCGTGTATATATCGGCACGTTCGCCATGCGGGAACGCCGCCAGTGGGAAAACTGATGCACTAAAATTTCCGGATTGTCGATAATATTCTGAGCCACATTGGTACAATTTTGCTAGTTTTATGGAAAAACAAACTCGTAACCCCAACTTCGCCGTCACTTTTTCATAGAATCAGTTGCAACAACCATCAAAATGTGTTTTTTCACCGTCGAGAGCCGAACGGTCTTGAAATGTTCACGAGTTCGTCGCAGGTAGTAATTCGCAATGTTTCCGATGGTAACTAAAATCTGTAAAGTTTTATTCAATATTTGGTAAAATGTCGATCGTCAGGCTCTTTCTGCAACAATATCGCATATCCAGAATGAATTCCATCTCAATCGATTGTATCGTTTGATCGAAATTAGGGTTGAAAATTTCGAAGTGGTCGGAGTGTGTGATGCATGACCTTAGCGGGTAATCGTGGGGCCGGAAAATTGATTTTTCGGCTCCATTTTCAAAATTCTATTCTGGTGAGAGTATTGGAACG
>OY723388.1:23735336-23969963 GCA_963210295.1 Ophion ellenae
TAAAAAAAAAATCGACACTCGGTGAATATTTTTCAATAAAGTAACTCGATTTTTCAAAATTATTTGTGGATTTTTTTTTACTGGCTGAAGTGACGTGGAATGCCTCACATATAGCTGTGTTGTAAAATCATTTTTTTTTTCGTTGTAACGGATTGGTGACCACCAAAATTGTAAAACGAAGACAAGACTATTTGTAATCGATTGCTTGAGACCATTAGGGACTCTATAAAGCTGTAGTGATACTGCATGTGGTGCAGAGATATTTTAATTTTTCAATTGGAAATAGTTCGTGAAGTGACCCATTCGACACTATTATCGTGTGACACCGACGGATTACTTTATCGATTATAGTTTTAAAAAACTTGCGCTGTCAAGGGCAGAATGATCAGTTACGTTTTTAACACGAAGATTTTTTCCCCAGAGGTCTTTTTTCTATTTTGACGGAGCGTTGTAGAAATTTCCCGAGCAGAAATTTGTTCAGGGTGAAATCCGGACCGGATCAGGCTGCCACAATACCAAATCCGGGCCGGGTCAGGCAAATTTAGTCTGGCCCTGATCAGGGATGTAACGCTTTTGCATATTCAGGTCCGGAAGGTGCCTGACCTTATCGGGCTCTGATCAGGCACTTCATCAGGCCCGGATCAAGCAACTTATGTGGCCCGGATCAGGCATCTTATCAGGCCCGGGTCAGGCACCGTATTTGGCTCGGATCAAGCATCTTATCAGGCCCGGGTCAGGCTCCGTATCCGGCTCGGATTAGACACTCTATCTGGCCCGGATCAAGTAACTTATCTGGGCCGGATCAGGCACCTTACCAGGCTCGGATTAGGCACTATATCTGGCTCGGATCAAGCAACTTATCTGGCCCGGATCAGGTGCCTCATCCAGCCTGAGACATGCGTGTCATCTGGCTCAATCATTTGATTTATTTTTTTTTAATTGATCAAAATTTATTAAATTATTATCGTAGTTACACGTTATTAAGTTTACTAACGTTATCAAAAATATGAAACATATGAAAACATTTTTTTACGGTTTAAGTTTTTTTTAACTTGACCGTTTAGTTTTTGTTCCGGTTTTGGCGATGACCGTCCCAATCTTTCGCACTGTCTATGACCGCCGCTAGTCCATCCGAAATTTGTTTCTCTTTGATAGAACCTGCGTGGGGAGTACCATCATACTCTGTCAAGATTGCATCTGAAATATTTTTAGCACATAGAAAAATTAGTGAATGTACATGGAAAAATCACATCTTTGCATTACGAGCATATATCAGTCGGATCTAGGGAGCGCCATCGCTCCTCCATCGAGTATATCTATATTTATCATAAGTATAGATATATTCGACCAGGGAAAAGTGAGCGATATAGGCTCCGACTGATATATCCTCTTAAGATAATTAAATAATTAAATAATTACTTTAAAATGGTGTACCTCGTAGTGGCGTAGCTCAATCTCTTTTTGTCGTTCTCGCATCATTTGTATATATATAGTGTTGTATATATATTATTGAGAAAAACATGTTCGACGGTACAAAATGCAATTTGCGCAATTATTTCTTGTCATCTGGTCCCATGCAAACGTATGTATGAGTACATTTATGTACATATACGTATGTTTGTACCGTTGAACATTTTCTTCTTGATACGAAATATATTACACTATATGTACAAATGGTGCGAGAGTGACAAAGTGAGGTTAAGCTACGCCGCATTGTCTTCGCCCATCAAGTCGTATTTGATATATTATCACTGTTCATGTGTAGATAATCCACAGTATAATCGCAAATATACTTTACCTGAGATTTTATATGCACTGCACTTTATTGAAGGGCTTGCCTTTCTTCGGGAGAAATTGATGAAACGAACGAGATGTGTCGATGTAGCTACGGCGTAGCTGTTGCGCTTTCTTCTAGGTATATAATACGGGACTGGCTGCCGGTATCAATGTGTTGGCCAATCACATAGGACTCGCACCAAAGTGAAAAAGTGTAGTCGTGTACTGCGTGTGCAGCTGTCAAAATATTTCGTGAGGCTTCGCCGACAGAGGCGCTGTCTAGTCCTAGAAAAGAGAGGATACGGAGTGACGAGCTTCATGCGAGATAAGACTTCTATCCGGCGCAAATCAGGCGTGCCTGACTAGGGTGCCTTATCGATGCCTGATAAGGCTCCTAGCCGGCGCAAATCATGCGTGCCTGATCAGGGCGCCTTATTGATAAGGCTCCTATCCGGCGCAAATCAGGCCTGCCTGATCAGGACGCCTTATTAATGCCTGATTAGGCTCCTATCCGGCGCAAATCAGGCGTGCCTGATCAGGGCGCCTTATTGATCCCTTCCCAGGCCCCTGTCTGGCGCAAATTAGGCGTGCCTGATCAGGGCGCCTTATTCATCCCTGATCCGGCCCTGATGGATCCTCAGGCAGCCTGATTAGATTTCTGCTCGGGTTATGCAGCTCCGACGAAATTCGCGGGCAGGTGTCCAGCACAAACGTTTAAGTATTTATCTGTACGCCACAAACCTGCATATATCCGTGACACTTGCCTCTCTCTCTCTCTCTCTCTCTCTCTCTCTCTCTCTCTCATCGCTCTTTCATAGGACACTATGCGTTGTGAAAATTGCTTATGATTATCATGGCATAGAAGTTTTTATGATTGTTTTAGGATTATAATAATGCATTTTATGATAATAAAAAAGAATACAATATAATATAGTATAATATAATATAGTTTAACATATTATAATGTCATATACAATTTTATAATATAATGTAGTATAATATAGTTTAATATAGTAGGATGGAAGGACCTGCCAAATGGAGAAATTAAGTCCAAACGGTGTGAATTCGTGAGAATGTTCGAAGAAAATGTGCGGATTATCGACAAAACAAAAAGTAAAATGGGTATAAGATGATAATTCACAATGAGAATGTAGTAATAGGAAAACATACATTATTATGCACCAATGAGAAGATTATGGGTAGACTTAACAGTAGTATATGGGAGAACTACGTAAACGCTGTAAATTCATGTAATATTCGTAAGCCGGTGAGGCAAGAATAGCAAAATAAATATATCTATCTATGTAGTATAATATAATATAATATATTATGATATAATATACTATAATATAATATATTATATAATATTAGGCGTACAAGTTTTAAAGAATGTACAAGAGAGGGCGTTACTAGTATTAAATCACATCGGGCCATAACCTAACCACCTTAATGTTAAGGCTTCATCATTAGGCTTTAGTTTCAGCACGTCTCAGCTGATGTTGATCACGCTCTATCAATTTCAACTCGTAAGTACTGGTCTAGACGGTTCAAAATTGTTCATTTTGACACGGAGGATAAGGAACGCGAACGAAGGCCACAAACGTTTGAAGATACAGAATTGTTGGGAGTCACTCAAGAAGCATTGTTACCCTTTTTGCACAATAAAGCCCTAATTTTCACAAAAAAATTATTTAAAACTCACTTGTACCCCTAACACGATAACATAATATGGTATAATATATTATAATATGATATGATATATTATCTTACTTATTTGTTGAGGTCTTAATTCATTACCCTTGGCAAATTCGGTATAGTGTAGCTTAAGACGACTGTTTTTAAGGAAGTTAGGTTAGATTAGCGAAGTGCGGGTAGGGAGTGATAGAAGAGGGTTCAATTGGGGAGGGTTATACGTAAAAACCCGCAAGGGTAAACGTTTGAACTCTGGGATCAATTGAGACCTCGTTAACGCGTTACCCCCACTTTTAGCGCAAAAAAAAGCCCTTTTTCATGAATTTTTTTTAAAGAAAACTGCAAAACTTTTTTAATCGATCAATATACCATCTTAAAGAACACATCTTGAAGAACTTTCAGTAATTTTTTTATTGAAAAATATTACATTGTTTAGTGGCAAATGGCCGTCAATGAAATAATGTTTTTATATACACGGTTTGCGGTGACCAACATTGCGGCGAAGTGGATCATCTGAAAAAAAGAAATGCGGATGGATTTAGTTAAATATAAGTATAAACTAGTCTTTAATCGAAGGATTTTTAAAAATATTTATTTTTCACAAAATGGCGGACAGTCAAAGTTAATGGTTCGATTTTAACGAAAAAAACGGCCGTTTTTTGGCTATAAAACGGCCATTTTTTTTTCGAAAAAAAAAATCGAACGATTAAAGACTACATTTTTATGTATTGAATAAGCCTGCAAAATTTCAAGAAGATCGGTTCATTAGTGTTCGAGTAATCTTGGTCACCGACTTCAGAAATGCCATTTTGAGAAAAACGCGTTTAAAGTTTCTCTTTCAACGCTCGTTCACCGCGGATTCTTCTCTTTCAACGCTCATATCTCAGTCAATTTTGTTCGGATCGACTTGAAATTTTCAGGACATATTCTCAGATACTTACACTTCAAAAAAATGCAATAAAAAAATCGATGTTTTCAAAATCGCAAGTGGGGGTAACCCCTTAAAATAAATATAGTATGTAATATAATATAATATAATGCAATATAATGCAATACGACAGAATTGACTCAAACCCAACCGAGTTGCCAATAAAATGGGATCTATATTTATATAATAGACTATATCGACGCTGCTTACGAAAACTAGCATGATTATGCTTTCGCCAAGTAAACTGGCACGTTTCCATATTCACCGCGAAAATTAGCTTGTTTGATTTTCACTGTAAAAACTAGTGTAAAAGGAGTAAGTTTAAAAACCTTAGAATCTCATCGCTCGTGCAATCTAACCAACGAGAGTTTTTGTGAGAATTTAAAGTCCTTCGTGCCCAGGTAAAAATCTGGAAAAATAAACCATTGGTATTTTTAAAAAATATGACAATTGTTTGCGTAATGACACTTTAATTTTATTCTCGTTGCTTTTATTAACATTTTGATAATAATTATCAATTAAAATCGATAGCAGTAATTTTTATAAAAAAATAATATCGAAATTGTAAATATAGTAAAATATTTATTGTGATTTTCTATTAAAAAATAACGTTATTGAAAATATCATTCAACAAATTTACTGTAATCTTACAGATGGTTATCGTCGAATTTGTGTGAAAAAATCTTGCTGATGTTCGATTGGAATTAAACCTCTGTCAAGCATGGCCTGTAAATCTTTTTTTTCTTGGTACAAGAGGCAATGTTTTATCTGACGTCTGTTTTAATTGGAACATTCGAAAATCATCCATGTTTTTGTTTTTTAAAAAGATTTTCATCTCTCGTCCTTCTTGGTCAAAATCATATTTAACGTGGATTGTATCGACGTAAGGTTGAATGGATATTCCCCGAATACTTGCAATTTTAATTGAAGTCCAATTGAAATTTTTTGATAGGTCTAAAAAATCGTACATTTCCGATTGCGGTCAAAGGAATTGGAGTAAAAAAATAGAGGCAACGCGTAAAAAAGCATGGAAGAAAAGTCGGAAAAAATTCCAGTGTTACTGAAACATGTTAATTTTCGCCTCAATATCGAAATCAGCTTCTTTTCGTGGTGAATGCCGAAACGTGCTAGTTTTCGCGTTGAATATCGAAAGGTGCCAGTTTTCGTGGGGAAAACCGAAACTTGTTTTGTTTTCGTAAGAATTTTGAAACATCCTACTTTTCGTATTATATAATAAAATATAATACAGTATAATAAAATATAATTGCGAGCAAATCCAATTGACTCAAAACCAACTAATTGTAAGTACCCCCATGGAAATTTCTATACGCAAAAATATACTGCAAATTTATTTTATTAATAATTGTAATATATGTGAAATGTATGCCATATATTGAAAATATATGTTGCATATATGTGCCAAATTTTAATTTTCGTAACGTTTTTTATATATGAGATGTACATGCGTGGTATTACTGTATATCAATGTATCATATATCAATGATATATGTAGCATTTACCCTGCATATATGCCACATATATTTAGCATATATGTTGAATACACACTGCGTACATACCACATATAAATTGCATAAATGGTACGTACATGCCACTATATACAGATATGCTACGCATATCTGTATATGCTACGCATATCTGTATATGCTACGCATATCTGTATATAGTGTTCATATGTAATAGCGTACTTTAAGGGGGGATTGTCTTTTTTTTCGCAAAATCTACCGCTTTTTGGGAATTTTTTTGTGAAGAAAGTATACAACGGAAAACTTGTGAAACTTGGCATACAGTTTTATTGATCTGTTTACTACATACAAAAAAAATTTTAAACAATTTCATCAAAAAGTCCGCCTCCCACCCCCCTCGACGCGCGATGGTCCTTTTTTGATGGTGTGCACGATTTCTCAAAAACTATTCAACCGATTGCCTTCAAATTTGGACAGAATGCTCAGCTGACATCCTTTTATCGTTTGATGAAGCAAAAAAGCAATACGTTTAATAGTTTTTTATTTATAACAAAAAAACGATCAATTTTTTTCGAAAAATCGATACTTCAAGTTCAAAACGTCACCAAATCGTCCATTTTTTTTCCCTTCATCGAACGATAGCTATATGTGTCTAAAGTAAAATGCTTTTTGGGTTTTTGTTGCAGGATGAACGTGAAGGCTGTAATCGTGCACACCATCAAAAAAGGACCATCGCGCGTCGAGGGGGGTGGGAGGCGGATTTTTTGATGAAATTGTTTAAAAATTTTTTTGTATGTAGTAAACAGATCAATAAAACTATATGCCAAGTTTCACAAGTTTTCCGTTGTATACTTTCTTCACAAAAAAATTCCCAAAAAGCGGTAAATTTTGCGAAAAAAAAAGACAATCCCCCTTAACTGTAAGTTAAGTTATAAGTTTTATTAAGTTGAACTGTAATAGTGTTTATACACAGCATGTATTTGTGGTCAGGAATATGTATCAAAAATGTATGCGTCATATATGACGCATAAATGACACATATATGAGTCATATATGACGCATACATTTTTGATATATTTTTCTGACAAAAAAATAGATTGAAAATATATCGAAAATATATGCGTCGTATATGCCTCGTATATGCATCATATATAGTGTTTATACGTAGTATATATGTTTCGGTCAGAAAAATATATCGAAAATATATGGGTCGTATATGCGTCATATAATTGGTGCATATATACTGAATATATACGTATTATTCTATTTTTCGTCACTATATATGCGACCGATATATATATATATATATATATATATATATATATATATATATATATATATATATATATATATATATATATATATATATATAGCATATATTTTCTGCACATATTTTACATACATAAATTTCCATGGGGGTAGCCAATAAAATATGATCTACGCTGGATGTCTATACATCCATTTCCTATTTCTAGCTATGATTGATCAAAAGCAATTTCCTGGACCTTGTGCTCGCTCCGTATTGATAATTAATTTCTCGCTTCAGGCCACTACCACTCCCCCCCTTCGACGCTGTTTTTACTTGGCTGATATGATGGACTAATTTTTCTTGCCGCAAATGATACGAATGAACGACTCATGAGGAAAAGGCGATTGCACATTTGTCAAATCTATGCGAAGTCACGAGCCGTGGACACGTCATTTCGTAACACAGTGCCAGTGCGCTCGTATCGATTCAATCTATCCTTGGAATGTGTTGCGGAACGTCTCTGTACGGCCGCGCACATGTCGACATGACCATACGTGTACGTGCGAATCCACACGCCCAAGAGTTCAACAAGGAATAAAAAAAAACGACAGCGGAAGCATTATTATTGTTTCGGCTGGCACGTGGCGTCGTGGCCGGTGCGTTGATGATTCAACGCCCCGAAAACACGAGTTTGCAAAAAAAGAAGAAGAAATGTGGACGAGCCGCACGATGTTCGTGAAATAAGGCGCATTTCATACGATAAAGAATACATGTTTGAAATTTTTCTGTTTTTTTTTTTAGTTATTCTTTAGATAAGTGACTATTCCGAATTTTTTGTTGCTATTTTCTCATTTATTGGGTTATAAATAATGATATTCAGTCGGGGGAAGCGAAAAGTTTTCATTAACAATTTTTTTTACGAGCAAAAAATTGTTAAAAATATTTTCGATTTTTTCAAAAAACACATACAAACCCAATATAGGCGTCGAAATGTTAAAAAATGCCCTTTTTTATCACGTGTTTTCGCGAACTTCAAAACCCCATAACCTTTTATGGGGGGGGGGGGGGGGGGGGTCAGCTTCCCCGACTGAATATCAACATTTATAACCCAATAAATGAGAAAATAGCCAAAAAAATGTTAGGCTCATTTTTCGCAAAAGTCACTCATCTAAAGAATTACCGCTTTTTTTTACAAAGTTAAAGATTGCATCGGTGGAGTGCAATGGAATTGATTTTTTTCTTTCAAGGGTTCGATTTTTTGTGCATCTTTAACCCTTTGAAGCATACATTTTTCTTTACGTGCACGTTTTTTTGCACTTTCGTTATTGATGACACCCGTTACGTGAAAAAAATTTATTATGTGTGTTTTAATAGTTATTGAAGTTTTAGGAACCTTGAAATGCATTTAGAACCGTCGTTTTTAATTAAAAAACACTTTTGAGTCGTCAAAATCTGAATTGAATTGGGTGCAACACGAGTGTTACACTTTGCAGCAAAGGGTTAAGAAGCTTGGAGGCGAATGACGGCTTATGAATTGTCTTTTTAAGGGGCCAGTCCACTGTGAAAATAAAAAAAAATCGAAAGCAAGCAAGTCTCGAAGAAATCGACGATGATGAGCAATCAGAACGGATTTTGTACGGTGCAGGAATTGCCGATTGAGTTTAGGTAAGAGTTTTTCATAGTATAAACTTCAAACGCGTTTTTCTCGAAACAACGTTTTCAAAATCTAGCTCCATCGTATTTCTAAAACTATTAAGCCGATTCTCTTGAAATATGAACCATATATTGTAAACATGATTCGCAACAAGATGACCCTCGATGGTTTTAAAATTTGCGAAAAAACGCGTTTATTTGTACTTTTTTGGTTTTTCATCTGCCATTTTTTTATTTTTTGATAAAACTTTATATCCGAGGGTTGTTTTGTAGCTGGTGTCATACTGAATCTAATGGACTTTGATTTTTTTTGTTTCAGACAAGCCGTTGCCGAGTTGTGATGGAGCTACCTAGCCCACCTATTTTTGAGGCGTTTCGTTGAATTATAGTCATTGTACTTAAAAATGAATAAAAATGAATAAAAATTTTAAAAAATGTATCTCAAGACTTTATTTATCAAGCCCAACAACTTTTATAAAATCCTCAAAAAAAAATCGCGAAAATAGCCATTTTTTCGTGGCTCCAAAGTGGACTGGCCTCTTAAATGGACTTCAAAAAAATGTATAGGAGGTATAGATTTATTCTTCAGATGCTAATTTTTCATGAAATATATCATTGAAGAGCAAACTTGGGCATTTTTATATTTTCATTACGTGAATAGGAAGAACTTTTGTGTTACGACCAACTTGAAAAAGTATAACATTATCGACGATTATTATGAAAAAATTGCGTCGGCGGATGTTTTATACAACTTAGAATGAAATTTAGAGTATTTTTTTATTATGCCTATTTATATTTATGTCACGAGATTATTTATTATCACCATTGATTAATATCAAGTGTTGCCGAAATACGGCAACTTCGCGGACATTGAGGTTGGCCGCGATGCTCTCCATGCGCCAGCCAAGATTCGTAATTTTTCATCACACGTTGTTGGTTTAATGTTGAATATTTATGGGTTATGATGGGCAGAATGAGGATTTTTTTCTAAGTGTTTACAAAGGTCGAGTTTGCGTTAATCCGTTGATAGAAGCGGTTTATCTCGGTGCTAAATAGCCGAAAAAAATCACCCGTAGCGTGAACGCCATGCCCATCTGACCGCACGTAAAATTACACACATTAAACTATTTTTTATGTCTGGTGTTTTGTGGTGAAAACATTTTCGAAACATTCGTAAAGACCCAGTATAGTGTAGACAATAACGTATATTTTTATCATTTATTAAAGTTGGATTTTGGTTAACGCTCCAACCTCCTTAATCTACGAAATTTGGAAAAAAGTTTAGACTACGAAAGTTCGACATAGGCTGCGCAGAAACTAAGTTGATTTTTAAAATTTATTTCAATGAGGGTATTGCAATGACGAGGTTGGAAGTTCGCACACAATTGATACATCGTCTTGTCACGTTTGCCTTTATTCATTGAAAAATGTATAGAAAAAATGTAGTTATTATTGAAAGAAATTTGGCCGCCCTTGCTGTATGGCCAACCGGTGCAGGTGGATCTGGCAACAAGGGCCATTTGAAATGAAAGATAAAAAAACCACAATGCATACGTATGGCGGGATACTATTTTGAAATTTTTAAAATTACGAAAATGGCAAGTTGTAGAAGAAAGTTCAATTTTCGACGAAAAAAACTACTTTAATAATTTGTTATTAATATTTGGATGAGCGTGTGCTCCTTTCGAATTTAAAGTGAATAAGCCAAATAGATTTTGAGATACGACTTACAGCGTTTCATAAAACATAGTGTTCGAGAAAAACGCAGAAGAAAAAAAAGTAAATTGCAGCCGACCGGTTCGTCTTAGCGCAGTGAGCGATCTGAGCCTTAACAAAAATCGTCACAACTCTGTCAGTTTATGGATTTTTTGGAAAACCTTTCCTGCAAATTAAGGTTCACATAGTAGGTCATAAAACTGCAAAAAATTGTATTTCTTGAATTCCAAGTTTATGCAGACTCCTTAAGGTAGAACGAGCGCGCGCTCTTGATTTCTATAGATTTTGTTTAAATTTTAACCAGACCTTGTTCATATCATTATGCATGTTTGAGTGAAATTTCAGAACAGTCGACTATTTAGTTTGGGAGATAAACGGTTTTAAAATTGCAATTTTAACACTGTAGGGTCTGCATTGACCGACAGTCAGGCCACATAATTCGTCGTACCATTCTATTGTGTTTGTAAATTTTGAAAAAACTTATCTTTAGTTAGCAAACTAGTTAGGGAAAGAGTGAAAAAAGTTTGGATTGCCTTTAATATTCAGTATTGCTAAAAACGTTCAGTAAAGACAGAATAATTCTCCGTAAAAAATATTTGTCCCCTTTAATAAGAAGCCATATGGCAACACCGCAGAACATTATTGCTCAATATTTCGAGAAAAAAAAAACAAAATTATCGTATTCCTAAAGTTGAAAACTTTTATCATAAAAAAAAAGATTCGCGTTATGAATATTAATATTTTATATTGTTTATGTTATCTTTATTAACAAATAAAAGTGTTGGTTAATTCATAACTAATTAAAAACTTTGTTCGATTAAAAATTATTTCCAAATAAAAAATTGTGTTGCTATATTATTTTAAATATGCCGCGCAAACTTACGTCATTGGATACGTGGAACACTGCGGGATTATAGGGGAAATTTAGGGGATTTATTATAGGGGAAAAATATTTTTTACGGAAACATTTTTCTGTCTAAATTTCAATGCAGACCCTGCAGTGTTAAAAGTTGCAATTTAAAAACCCATTATCTCCCAATCTAAATAGTTGACTGTTCTGAAATTTCACTCAAACGTGTATAATGAAATGAACAATGTCTGTGAAGGCCGTTTTTAAATGTTTTTGGGGATTTTTTTTTTGAAAAACCATTAAAATAAAATGATTTATAAATTGTATATCATTTTTATTAACATTTAAACAAACTTTGTGAATTTTTTGAAGTCATTATATAGAATAGAGTCGGAGATACACCGCCCAACAGGAACACATATATAAAAAGAGGTGCTCCACTGATGCCATGATTCCGGCCGTTCTGCTAATCTGAAATACAAAACCAAACGCAATTTTAATCGTGAGACTTGAGGCTCTACACGGAACTAAAATAAAGTCAGAATTCCAAAAAAATAATTTTTTTTTACGCTTTAGAAACAAATTCAATTTTCGTATTTTTTCGGGGCCTATATAGCTGATAAAAAGAAAGCTAACGAAGCAATCTTAATTATTTTAGATCAACTTGTAGTGATATACGTACTAAAGATGCTGTATAAATTTGAGCAGAATCAATCAAATAGTTTTTAAGATATCATGGCAGCAGTTTGAAAAAATCGTGTTTTGAGAAAAACGCGTTCAAAAGTTGTATATAATTCATAATAAAAAATGTTCTCACCATTAATCTGCTATGCCTGGACCATAGAGTACACCTTCCTCTTCTTAAACAAGTCATGCAAGGCCGTTTTCTCGTCTTTTGATCTGTCACACTAGACGATCGCCTTAAGGCCTTAGACCACAGTACCAGGTATAAAATCATGTGCGAATTTAACAATTTTTTTTCGTTTGTAAAAGTGATTCACTCATAAAACTAATTACACTTCTATTTAGTATGAATGTCAAGCTGTTAGAAAATTTATATATTTTTTTTCGATGTACAAAATGGCCGACTACTCGATACTTCTCGAAACAGCTTTTTTCCAATTGGCTTGACAAATAACTTCAACAATTTCCACTCGATTTGCTTCAAATTCAAAAGTTATGTTTCTAATTGAATTTCGCAGAGAAGTACGTACAGAATATCTGATTAATCGAAAACTATTCATTTTATGATAAATTTCTGATCAGTTATGACGAAATTTTTCACTGAAAATTCATTTCTTAAGTTCAAATACCTACAACTTTTGAATAAAACAATAGTTTTTAAAATTCCGTACGTACTTCTCTAGATATTCTAATGTGGATTGACGAGAATTTTTGTTTTTTGTTGTAGGTAAAAAATTGTGGATGCTAAATGTCACGCCGCGGAGCGCCTAAAAAAAAACAACAAAAGAAAATGTTAGTAGTCGGCCATTTTTTACATCGAAAAAATATATATATATATTTTTTCTAACAGCTCGACATTCATACCAAATAGATGTGTAATTAATTTTATGAGTGGATCACTTTTTCATACGGAAAATAAATGTTAAATTCGCACATGATTTTATACCCGTTACTGTGGTCTAAGGCCTTAAGATCTTCATTGTAGATCTTCAAGCCAAATCTGCCCAGAAAGATTTCAGATGATGATAAAAATGAGTTAACAAATCGAATTTTGAAGAATTTTCTTTGCCTTCCAACGATGCAAGCTTCAACACTATTTTTTTAACTTCCGGGGGGAAGGGTGCTTTTTTTATTTACCACGGCTTAGTCCTCTTTTTCCCCATGATCTAGAAGCCCATGTAGGGTGATCGGTAGTGGCCAACGATTGGTCGATGCTCGACGCCGAGCTTGCCAATATTGGCACTCGAGCTTGGCCCGATCATCGACCGAGCCTCGGATGATAAGAGCGGCCCCATATTCGCAATCAATATTAGCCCTAGAATGGCTTATGAGAATCGGCCGAGCATCGTGTAGGAGTTCATTCGAGAATCGGCCAACAATAAGTCCCCGTCAAGATTGCCATCATTGGTACTCGAGCTTGGCTCGATTATCGACCGAGTCTTGGCGGATAATTGTGACCCGATATAGATCACCAAAATTGGTCCTGCACTGCCAAAAAAAAAATAATTATTTTTGTATTGTAATTCGTCATTACCTGGTCTTTCGAAACGATTAGTTCGAACAAAATATTTCACCTATATGGGACTCGAACGTTGAACCTACCTACTCATAGCTAAGCACGCTGTCCCTATGCTACCGAGTGCTTGTAACACCTGAATCGCAGATATGGCATAAGAGACCAAATGGATTCTCATAATTATTTGTATCACATAAACTATATCAATTAGTTAATATCATTGAGTACAATTATAAACTAGATCACGGTCAAATATGCCCAACCTGTAACAGGCAAGACCCGGATACGTTTGAACACATGCTGCTAGAATGTCCAATATATGAACCGCTTCGAAGCCAATATCTCGAGCCAGAGCAATTTCCTATTATGGGGGGATTGTCTTTTTTTTCGCAAAATTTACCGCTTTTTGGGAATCTTTTGGGAAGAAAGTATACAACGGAAAACTTGTGAAACTTGGCATATAGTTTTATTGATCTGTTTACTACATACAAAATTTTTTTTAAACAATTTCATCAAAAAATCCCCCCTTAAACGCGTTTTTCTCGAAACAGCTTTTTCACAACTGGTGTGCACGATTTCTCAAAAACTATTCAACCGATTGCCGTCAAATTTGGACAGAATGCTCAGCTGACATCCTTTTATCGTTTGATGAAGCAAAAAAGCAATACGTTTTATAGTTTTTTATTTATAACAAAAAATCGATCAATTTTTTTCGAAAAATCGATACTTCAAGTTCAAAACGTCACCAAATCGTCAATTTTTTTTCCCCTCCATCGAACGATAGCTATATGTGTCTAAAGTAAAATGCTTTTTGGGTTTTTGTTGCAGGATGAACGTGAAGGCTGTAATCGTGCACACCATCAAAAAAGGACCATCGCGCGTCGAGGGGGGTGGGAGGCGGATTTTTCGATTAAATTGTTTAAAAATTTTTTTGTATGTAGTAAACAGATCAATAAAACTATATGCCAAGTTTCACAACTTTTCCGTTGTATACTTTCTTCACAAAAAAATTCCCAAAAAGCGGTAAATTTTGCGAAAAAAAGACAATCCCCCCTTAAGCTAGAATGTACACACAACGAAGAGGCACAAAAATTAGCATACTATATACTGGCGTCCTGCAAACTAAGAGCCTTCTTGTTAAGTTAGGCAATTAATGTAAGCAATGTCCCTCAGTACAGCTATTATGATAAGCGTAGATATACAGCTACTATATTAAGTCACCGTATACGCATGAAGACGTATTGAACACCATGTCCCCTTTGTAATAGGTGTACACACCTCTGAACAAATCAAATAATTATAATAATAGTTAATATCATTGTGATAATTAGAGAGTTTTATCGAATGACATGTTATAGAATTTTCAAACATAACCTATATATATATATATAATTCCTCTCTCTCCACCCTCTCTGCCCCCACAACCCTTTAATATGTGTGTTACAATCTAGTTAATTCAAATAAAAAATAAATAAATAGACGCGGTTAGTTAATATTAATAGAATTTTTCAGTCAGTGTAGGATGGTTCATAAAAATCGGCAGAGTATCGCGTATGAGCTCGAGTATCGCGTATGAGAATCGGCCACCAATGAGTGCATTGATTTGGTAGCATACTTGGTAAGAGTAATGTCCAATGGACTCGTAAAAAGTATTTATCTTGTCCCTCAATGACTTAGATGCGAAACAATGAATCGTCAATATACGAATTGCGGTTCGATCATGCGTTACTCGGCCGAACATTGGCCTCGTATCGGCGAACCAACGTTGGCGAGTCTATACCTCACCAAACATCGGCCTCGTGTCGACGAGCCAATCATTAGCGCGTCTATATTTTGCCGAACATTGGCCTCGTATCGGCAAAAACAGTTTGGCGAGTCTATACTTCGCCAAACATCTACCTCGTATCGATGAGCCAATGATTAGAGAGCCTATATTTGGCCGAACATTGGCCTCGTATCGGCAAACCAATGATTGGCGAGTCTGTACTTCGTCAAACATCGGCCTCATATCGATAAACCAATAATGAACGAGTCTATACTTGGTCGAACATTGGCCTCGTATTGGCAAACCAATGATTGGCGAGTCTATATTTCGCCAAACATCGGCCTCGTATCGACAAGCCAATGATTAGCGAGTCTATGTTTGGCCGAACATTGGCCGCGTATCGGCAAACCAATGATTGGCGAGTCTATATTTCGCCAAACATCGGCCTCGTATCGGCAAGCCAATGATTAGCGAGTCTATATTTGGCCGAACATTGGCCTCGTATCGGCAAACCAACGTTGGCTAGTCAATACTCGGCCGAGCATTGGCGTACAATTGGGTAATCGATTGCCAACATTGGTCCAAGTATTGGCCGTTACGGTTCGATTGGCGAAACCTACATGGGTAGTTTGCACAATTGGAACGCAACAATTTTTTTTCACCGATCCGCACTTTTTTGGCTTTTTCGTTATAGCAATATTTACCCAAACCTTTCTTCTCTTCATCTTTACGAAAGATCGGCAACCTAAATCGCCAAAAAACACACTTTAGACAATAACAAAAATAGCCTTACTAAAAAAATGTAAAGAATTTTCGTTGCCTTCCCGCACTACTTTTTTCCACATCCTAATAACTGACGATTGCCTTTATTGTTTGTTTCATTCGTCCGCTTTTTTTTTTAAACACACGTGTTGCTCTCGTCGCTTGAGAAATCTTCGGGGGAAACAGAGCGAAAGAAAGTAGAAAGGGATTGTTGTACGGCTCGTTGCCCGTCGTTCGTAAATGTCGTACACGTGTCGTGAAAAACCGATATAAAACTGTATCTGTGTGTGTATGTGTGCGTTTATACACCTGTATATGCGTTTCCGTGTGTCGTGTACGGAACAAAGTTTCATCACTGGACAAACTCGTAAAAGCCTTCGAAGTGTGCTCGAACGGAGATTCGAAGTATACGTCCGCTTTATTTCTGGTGTTAAAATCAAGGCAATTCCCAATGTCGGATTGTCGTTTGATTAAGGCGTTACCCCCACTTGTAGCGCAAAAAAGGCCTTTTTCATGAATTTTTTTAAAGAAAACTACAAAACTTTTTTAATCGTTCATATACCATCTTAAAGAACACATCTTGAAGAACTTTCAGTAATTTTTTTATTGAAAAATATTACATTGTTTAGTGGCAAATGGCCGTCAATGAAATAATGTTTTTATATACACGGTTTGCGGTGACCAACATTGCGGCGAAGTGGATCATCTGGAAAAAAAAATGCGGATGGATTTAGTCAAATATAAGTATAAACTAGTCTTTAATCGAAGGATTTTAAAAAATATTCATTTTTCACAAAATGGCGGACAGTCAAAGTTAATGGTTCGATTTTAACGAAAAAAAACGGCTGTTTTTTGGCTATAAAATGGCTATTTTTTCGAAAAAGAAAATCGAACGATTAAAGACTACATTTTTATGTATTAAATAAGCCTGCAAAATTTCAAGAAGATCGGTTCATTAGTGTTCGAGTAATCTTGGTCACCGACTTCAGAAATGCCATTTTGAGAAAAACGCGTTTAAAGTTTGTCTTTCAACGCTCATATCTCAGTCAATTCTGTTCGGATCGACTTGAAATTTTCAGGACATATTCTCAGATACTTATACTTCTTTTGTAATGACAAAAAATGTCATTACACATTACAATGTAATGGGTAATGCACTTTTTTTATGTTACAAAGTCCAATGTAGTGGGTAATTGGAATTTGTTTACATTACAAAGTGTAATGTAATGAATAATGGGAATTTTTTATATTACAAAATTTAATGTAATGAGTAATGGAACTCTTTTACATTACAAAATATAAGGTAGTGAGCAATGGAATTTGTTCACATTACTAATGTAATGTAAAAAATCTCCAACACTTATTACAAGGTAATATGGATCATTATTCGTTTCCCATCGGGTCAGATCGACCCGGTGCAAAAACCGCTGCCCCTAATAAGAAACGAATAATAATCCTCATTTACATTGTAATGAGTAATGGCATTTTTTTACATTGCATTGCATTAGTAATGTAAAAAAATTCCATTACTCATTACTTTATATTCTGTAATGTAACAAAATTCCATTACTCATTACATTGGACTTTGTAATGTAATGAGGAATGGAATTTTTTTACATTACAAATTCCAATGTAATGAGTAGTGGCAATTGTTTGCATTACAAAATGTAATGTAATAAGTCATGGAAATTTGTTACATTACTGAAGGTAATGTAATGCGTAATGAAATTTTTTTCATTACAAAATGTAAAGTAATGAGTAATGAAAACGCTAATGCATTACAAAAAGTAATGCATTATTTGAAACCCTGCTCCGAACAAACTTTTTACACGCAAGCAAGTTTTCCAAATCTCGTTTTATTTTTTAGATGCCAAGAAATCGTCCCAAAAGTAAAATAATATTAAAGAACCTAAATATACTTTCAATGATACTCAAACTGGAAGAAAAAGCACAAAAAAACTGTTTATTTTGTTTAAAAGTATATTTTATCAACAACAAACATACTTTATCACTTCATACACATCATTAACAGTGCCTGGGTTTAGTAGAACTTTAGTTCAATCTGCTGAAACCGCCTATTTCAACTAACCCCAGGCACTGTTTCGATGAACCCCCACACAGGGTCAAATGAAACATGTTCCGAGGGTTTCTAAATAGCTTCTACCTGTTAAGGACAAATAAGGAGCAACATCCATTATGCTATTATATAGCCAGATAATCTAGCTATAATTAATGCCCACCACCAAACAGATGGGGTACAAAATTAAGCCACACTAACCTATTTTCTCAAAAACGTTCCAATTGACCGCAGCCTACCTTAAACCAGACGAATAGATTCTGCGATACGAATTACAATGTTTCGTAAAACAGTTTTGAAAAAAGCGCAAATAAAAAAAAATCACCGCGGCGCCCTCCACAAAAATCGTCATAACTCGGTCAATCTTTTGAATTATTACACAATCTTTGTTTGTAATTTAAATAAAGCCTAGGCTGTAATTTTTAATATGGTAAAAGGCGTATTTTTTAAAATGTCAAGTTTACGCAGACCCCTTAATGTCTTCGAAAACCAACGTCCAAGTGTCTGGATCACTTTTCGGCCCAATATCGTGGCGTTCCCCTTCGAGTAACAATGCGCTGATTGACAGAGATAGTGTCCAATCTGTACGGTAATCGGAAGTAGGATAAGATAGTAGGACATTAACTTATTTACGCGAGACACTTTCCTCGATATATATACCGGGTGCTCCGATCAGGTATCAAGTATAGTGAAACTTTTAGGGTTCGAAGGGGGATGTTGAAAAAAACAAAAATTCGCCCCGAAATTCAAAATGTGACGTTAAAATGGTCGACTTGTTTTTAAAAAATTGGAAACATGACTTTCACCGAAAAATGTTTCAGGCCCAACCTAACAACTTCCGTGGGAATTTTCATCTTAAAAGGTCCATCATTTTTAGGTTAGAACACCGTTTTTGACTATTTTAGCGCTATGCCGGATGTATTAGGTGTACAACTTAGTTCGGTCCGTTTTCAAAAGATGGCTCTAGGTGCTATAAATGGTTGACGGCAACAGCTAATTTTTGCTGTACCGTGAAGTATCGACATCTCTTAATCAAATATCGTTTACAGACCTTTGAGTTTTGCGCATCAAGTCTAATTTTTACTGCGGTGAAAATGTCGAATTTCGTCCCAAATAAGCACGATTTGCGGGAAGTGTTGATTTTCTGTTTCAAGCGGAAGAAAAGTGCAGCTGAAGCCCACCGAATGCTTGTGGGACCATCACGGGGGACTTCTACAGGCAACAATTGATCCGTTTAAGGGGTTACCCCCACTTGCGATTTTGAAAAAATCGATTTTTTTATTGCATTTTTTTGAAGTATAAATATCTGAGAATATGTCCTGAAAATTTCAAGTCGATCCGAACAAAATTGACTGAGATATGAGCGTTGAAAGAGAAGAATCCGCGTTGAAAGAGCGTTGAAAGAGAAACTTTAAACCCGTTTTTCTCAAAATGGCATTTCTGAAGTCGGTGACCAAGATTACTCGAACACTAATGAACCGATCTTCTTGAAATTTTGCAAGCTTATTTAATACATAAAAATGTAGTCTTTAATCGTTCGATTTTTTTTTCGAAAAAAAAAAATGGCCGTTTTATAGCCAAAAAACGGCCGTTTTTTTCGTTAAAATCGGACCATTAACTTTGACTGTCCGCCATTTTGTGAAAAATGAATATTTTTTAAAATCCTCCGATTAAAGACTAGTTTATACTTATATTTGACTAAATCCATCCGCATTTTTTTTTTCGGATGATCCACTTCGCCGCAATGTTGGTCACCGCAAACCGTGTATATAAAAACATTATTTCATTGACGGCCATTTGCCACTAAACAATGTAACATTTTTCAATAAAAACATTACTGAAAGTTCTTCAAGATGTGTTCTTTAAGATGGTATATTGATCGATTAAAAAAGTTTTGTAGTTTTCTTTAAAAAAATTCATGAAAAAGGCCTTTTTAGCGCTACAAGTGGGGGTAACGCCTTAAAGCGAGCTATAGCCGAAAAACGTCCAGAATATGCGACCAAACACGAGTCCATAATCTTTCAACATGACAACGCTCGGCCTCACGTTGCTATTGTGGTTAAAAGCAATTTGGAAAATAGCGGGTGGGAAATTCTGGCTCACCCGCCTTATAGCCTAGACTATATGGGACACCCGGTATATAGCAGATGAACGAGTTTCGCGGACAGCGATGCGCGGAGATTTTACGATTGCGATGAAAAAACGGCACGTGTGTCGAGCAGAAAATTCAAGTACGAAGCAACTTCGTTCAAACAAGCCCCCAGTCTCCTGAAGTTTTAAAAATTACAAAAATGACGGTCTGTAAGAAAAAAGTTCGATTTTCGACTAAAAATTATTTTTTAAGCCCAGAGTGTCTTGTTTCTAGTCTTAAAATTTCGAATTTTCGACATTTTTGAGTTAACGCAGGATCCTTTATAGCAAACTCTGTCTACATTTTTACATTTTTTTAACGGTTGAAAATATCTTCGTAAAAAAACCCTCGTCCACGCGGGGGTCGCGTGGACGTTTTATTTCTGAGGACGGCGCACAAGGATTCTTTAATTCGGAAGCGATTGCAAGAATCCACTCGAGTTTCGAGGACAGATGATTCAGAGTTCTATCTATCGTTCGACGCGCGGTGAGCGACTCGGTGAACACGTGTCTCCACTCCTTCCCCTTCGACCCCGTCTATTCACAGTCGTAAGGAGAAACACGAAACGAATGACACGGTGCTACACAAAAATCCCAAATTTTCACCCACTTCGCTTCATTCTCAGCAGCAACCCTTGAGAGCGGCTTTTTTAATTAACGGAGACTTTGTCCTTGGAGTGCCATATTTCAGGTGTTTACATTTTATTTTTTTAAAGGAATCGAGTAAAGCTTTTTGAGTGCGTTTTTTTTCTTGCTTTTATTCATGATATACAGAAAGTAAAAAAATTTTTTTTTTGAAAAAAAAAACCAAAATGGCGGCCGTTGCAGCTCCGCGAAAACAGGTCCTCAAATCGCGGGAGGTAAACGGCTGACATCACTGCCCCCTCTTTGTTGATCTGAAACACAAATTCAAAGCATATTATCAATCTGTGACCCTTTGGTCATGGAATGACGGATGGGTTTTTCGTTTAGTACAAATTTCGGAAAATGGCGGCAATTAAAAAAAAAATCGAATTTTCGCGTTTTTTTTCGCATAAAAAGATAAATAATAAATGCAAAAATGTATCTATCGAAAAAACGATCCGTCATTCCGCGAAGACGTATTTTCTGAGTATGCTCTCCAAATTTCAGGTCGATATGTTAATTACAGCGGTCAGGAGAATGTCAGCCATTTTTAAAAACGTGTTTTCGAGAAAAACGCGTTGAAAGTTTTGTAATGTGTTTACACAAATGTGTTTATAATTACCGCTAATCGGCAATGCCTGGTCCATAGAGGCATCCCTCCTCTTCTTCTAGCTGCTCATGTTGAGCCGCTAACATCTCCCGCCGATTTCAAGGACAAAGTCTCCCTCAACGCTGGAAGTTTCATTTTTCTCCCTAAAGGTTCATTCGTAGTATCGGGAGTTAAGCGCAAGCCGAATTTTTCAATTTCGAGTCTCTCCAGTCCTCTTGGGGGTGAAAATTCCATGCGAATCAAAAGGTGCAGATCTTCTTCACAGAATTGACGGCTCGGTACGTCGTTACGCCTTAAGGTATTCATTTCGCGGAGGGCCGTATTTTGTGGGGGCCTGAGGGCCTGATTCCTTTTGAAGCATTGGTTAAGGGGTTGTATACAGTTAAAATTTGCGAAAAATCGATTAAAAAAAATCGTAATGTACATATATTTAAGTACACACACAGAACATTTTTTCGTCAATCCGGCGAATATTCTCGAAGTTACACGCACATTTAATTTTGAAAACACAGTTTCGAGTGAAACGCGTTTGAAGTTTTGAGCACACTGTACACTGAAATAGGGGAGGTCGGTGACCATTTCCCATTGCAAATTAAGAAAGCGCGTTATCCAGAGCAATAAAATCTTATATAAAAATGCTAATAAAACCTGGACAAACAATAAATGAAGGCTTACAATAAATAACGCTAAACAAAACCTAAAACTAGTAATAAATAAGTACTAACAATAAATACTATTAAGGGGTTAGGCTATTGTGAAAATGTAAAAAAATCGATCGTTGCTTGGTACAACTCAAATTAAAGACCTCAGATTGAAGTCCACATTGAAGGGAAACTTATTATTATGAAAGAACTGTTAGTGAAACTTTAAATACGTTTTTCTCGTAACTATGTTTTCCATAATGGTGCACACGATTTCTCGGCGTCTAAGGAATGGATTGACTGAAAATTCGGTACACTTATTCAGTGCAATAGTAGTTTACTCTTGACGGACTGTTTTCTTCTTAACATTTTTTTTTCATTAGTTATCAACAATAATGATGTTATTTTTCCGCAAAAAATCAAGAAAATTAAAAAAAATGGTCGATGTGGGAAACACAATAACAAAAAAGCTCGATCAAGTCTTAACCAATATTATCTATTTTAATGTAAAAATACTCGTTTTTTTTTGTTTCGGATCAATCGGGTTGCCAAAATCAAGTACACCGTTGAGGCCCTGACGTTCAAAGGTCCATCGCGAAATTGTTTATTATAAATTCTTCAATTATTAATATTCTTCAATAAAATTTGGAACATAACTTTGTTAATGTGCATACAAATAAATTTCCAAACGATTTTTCAATCACCTCACTTATTCCTTCAAAATGTGTGTTTTTTTAAAAATAATTCTGATTTTCGGGTTATCACAGTGTCCTAACGGGAAGATACCTTTCGGCGAGGAAAAGATTGCTGATTTCCATGATTTTTTTTTTAAGAAAAGATTTTTACACCACTTTTAAGACTGAGAGTACGTTTTATTACTACCATTAGCTGTTACATGTTGTTTAATAATTTATTAATTTTCAAAAATGGCACGGTCTTCTAAACTGTATTTTCACAACTGGCGTGACGTATAGCTAATAAACTAATCGACCTATTCTGATAAAATTTGGTCTTAATCTTTCTAACCTTCTTGCCTCAAAAATTAGCCTAGATGTTTTCAAAGATTAAAAAAAGTATTTTATTGTATTGCAAAATTCAGCCTTTTTTCGGAAAATCCGATCTTTCCGTTTCAAAGCGTACCATTTCGTAGATTTTCAACATTTCTCACTTTTCCTTGGTTTATATTCTGCGTATGAGCATTAATGAAAGAAAAATCTCCATTGATTTTTTTCAGATTTATTCAGCTGACGCTACGTGTCACGCCGTCTGACAAATCCGCCGCAACCCGTTTAGAAGATCATGCCATACCGCCGTCATTCTTGAAGATTAATAAAAAATATCACGTAACATTTTAAAGTAGTAATAAAACATACCCTAAGTCTTAAGAACGGTGAAAAAATCTTTCGTTTAAAAAAAATCATGAAATTCCGCAATTTTTTCCTCGCCTAAAGGTGTCGCCCCTTTAAACGCGTTTTTTTCGAAACTCTGTTTCTCAGACCGGTGTACACGACCTTTGGACATTTAGTGAACGGATTGACTTGAAACTTGGTACACTTATTCAGTATAATAGTAGTTTAATATTCACCGACGTTTTTCTTCTCACCATTTTTTATCATTACCCATGTAGAGATTGACCGTTGGGCCTGGGACGGGCCTTCACAGTTAGCCTTTCTAGAATATTGGGCCATGAGTATTTACCAATGAGGTGCCTTTGTAGAAATGATAAGAACGGCCCGATATCGGCCAACAGAGCCAACAATTATTGGGCCAATGATTTAATTCATTGTAGCGCCAATGTTGGTGATTGCACTTGGCCCTATGTGGACCCTCTTAAAGGGCATATGTAGAAATTGACCACTGGCTCTATGATGGGCTTTCACAGTTGGTCTATCTAGAAGTTAGTCTATCTAGAATATTGGGCCGTGAGTTTGTTTGGGTTTCTTTGGGTGCGTGATAAATATTAAACCTATATCGGGCCAAGATTGGCCTGAGATTGGTCCTTATGGATACATATGTCATGGAATAACCTTGAAATAAATTGTGTTTTGCGTATATGACAGGTACCAAAATTGGCATATTTTACTTACTTATGTTGGTTATTTACAAATACCAATAATAGGCCAAGACTTGATTACAAAAACTGAACTACAAAATATAGACGATTAATATACGACGTGCCAGTTATTTGCCTATTCTGGCACAATATACAGATAATAAATAACCCAAGGCTTAAATAAAATAAAAGCAGGTATGGTCTGACCCACTTCGCCAATAAAGGGCTTAGATTAATTCAATGTAATTTCCAGTATTTTAGCATTGCCAGTTTGAAAGTTGGCAAATTTCGATGAACTATCACGGCTATTTATTGGTTTTAACAGATGCGCCCGGATAGGTTTTAGTAATGGGCTTATATTGAGCCAGTTCTCAATTTATAACGGAACAATAATGGGCCAACGTAATTGGCAGTACTTCAGCATCGTCAGTTAAAAAATTGGCAAATATTGTTTATCTATCGTGACTGTTTAATGAAATTAAAACATGGGCCATGATAGGTTTTAACTATGGGCCGATATTGTGTCGGTTTTCAATTTAGAACGAGACAATAATGAGCCAATGTAGTAGCCAGTATTTTAGGATTGCCAGCTTTAGGATTGGCAAATTTAGTTTAACTATCACTGCTGTTTATTGGTTTTGAAAGATGGGCCAGGATAATCTTTAGTAATGGGCCGCTATTGTGCCGGTTGTCAATTTATAACGGGACAATAATGGGCCAATGTTGTAATTGCTTGTATTGTAGCGTTACCAGTTTTCAATTTATAACGGAACAGTATTGGGCCAATGGAATTGTCAGTATTTTAGTATCCCCAGTTTTTAAATTGGCAAATTTAGTTAACTATCACGGCTGTTTATTAGTTTTTAAAGATGGGCCAGGACAGGCTTTAGGGATGGGCCGATATTGTGCCAGTTTTCAGTTTAGAGCGGAACAGTAATGGGCCAATATTATTTCTCTTTTGTTGGCTTATACAATGGTCCCAATATTGGCCTGATCGTAACATTGGGCAACTCATGGCAACCTCTACATGGGTAGTTGTTAGCAATAATGTCATTTTTCTTCTAAAAATCGAAAATAAATTGTAAATTTTTTTTTACCATTAAAACACGATAACAAAAAAGCTTGGTCAACTCTTAGCCAATATAATCGATTTTAAGAAAAAAAAATCGTTTTTTTGTTTGATTAAGATCGACCAGGTGGCCGGAATCAAATACACCGTTGAGCCCCTCACGTTCAAAGGTCCTTCACGAGATTGTTTATAACTTCTTTATTTATAAAAAAAAATTTACTGACTTTGGTACACAGCTTTGTTTGCACGAAATTTGTTTGTTGTACATGTCACGTCGTGGCCGAGACGTAACATGCACATACAAGCAAATGTCCAAACGATACCGTAAGTCGAAAAAATAATGAAGAAATCTTTCCTTTAAGGGGATATCCCTCTCTGGAAACTTCAAAAAATAGTTTTTTTTTCATATTGTTATAGTGTGAACTTTCAAGAATATTTCAAGACCAACCGCACAGTTAGCGTTCAAACGGTAGTCATTTTCGGTTCACGATCGCATTTTATAATTGGATGAACCATTTGTTAATAGCAATTACTTCAGCATGCTGTTTTTCAAGAGAACAATGAGGTTTGCTTTGGAGAAGCTGTCATTTTTCGAATTTTTCGAAATTTTGAAAAGTGGATCGTGAACCCAGTTGGATATATTTGAAGACATTTTTTTTTATTTTCGTTTCAAATTACATTTGAGCCTGGTAGGGATCCCGCCGTTTTGGGCCTCGCCGCTGGAGGACTGCAACGCCAACTGCAGCACCACGAACACTTTGAAAGATTTTCTTCCGAAAAAATTACATTGCAACCACAAACATGTGTACAACATGCTGGGGAAAAATTAATTTATTCCCACCAATGTGTTAATAGAAAAAAATGCATCATTCTGACCCTTCAAATTGTGCTTCCAGAGAGGGATACCCCGTTCAAGAAAAATCATGAAAATTGGCAATTTTTTCCCTCGCGTAAAGGTATGTTCCCCCTTAAACAAAGATTTGAAGAAGAAGAGAGAGAAGAAGAGAGAGAAGAAGAGAGAGAAGAAGAGAGAGAGAGAGAGAGAGAGAGAGAGAGAGAGAGAGAGAGAGAGAGAGACTTCCGCTAAGTGCACGCGGTCGTTAAAAGTGCATAAGCACACGTGTACATACACACGAGCTACAAATGCACCCAAATATGTACATGCACGTTCACACGAAAGCTGATGCACGGAATAAAACGTATCACATGTAGGGGCCAAGGTCGATCTTTTCTACATTTATTTTTTTTAATCCACGAGGAGCCCGAGGGATCGGTAATCATAGATAAGGTCTCGCTGTGTGCACGAATGCAATGTAGTACGATGCCCGGGGCGAACGTGGCGGCGAGGCCAAGTGCGGCCGATTGGAGGGGCGCGGAGGGCGAGGGGTGTGTGTCGAGATGAGGCATACGTAATACATAAGTGGCAGCGCGTGGAGCTGTAGGTCACTAGCACTAGGCATGCGACTACACGAGTGTGTAAATATAGATATAGGCTTGTGTGAATCATGGACTCGACTTGCCCCGTGTCGAGGGGGCCCATCTCACTCTAGCATCGTCCAGCCACGTGTCGTTGTACATAACGCGCGTGGAACGGTGAAGAGGAAATACTTCGCGGCGGGCTTGACCCACCGGTGGACGGATGGGGACTCGGGAAAGTCGAGGATATCTTGCAAATTAAAAATTTCCGGACACCGATTATGCATCATGTTTCTACGTGGTGTTTCGTTTGTAGTTCATTTCCGGGGATTTCTTTTCTTTTCATTTGCTTCAGAAAAACCAGCGCTTTATGCAACCTTTTCTGGAGGCTGATTCCAAAAACTCCGGGGAAATGTCTGTTGGAGTTTGTTTATTGGTAGCTGGACGCATTTCTTGGTTATTTACTTAACGGCAAGTGCGATATGGAACTTCAAGTAAGGGGTGGTCTTTTGCTATCCGGCAAAAATGCACAAATCCGTAAACTTGAATGTTATCATCGCCTTCAAAGTGTTATCCGTTGCATTCAATTTAATGCACTCTTTTTAAGGAGCTACTCGAGGCACGAAAAAAATCGACAAAATTCGATTTTTTTTCTGGGAGACGGGGGGGGGGGGGAAGAAACGCATTTTTTTACCATGAAGGTACATATATTGAGAGCCTTTGAAAAAAAGAATCACCAAAAATACAAAAGTATGGCCGCCGGCAGATGATTGAATTTTTTTCGCGACGTTCGACGGTGGACTCTTTCCAGCTTAAACGGTCCATCTGAAATCTAAAAACCAAACGGGTTATTTAAGTTCACAGTAAATACGAGTCGTTGACGATCGTGAATTTTTTAAATATTTTTTTTTTAGCAACTTGGCGGCGATTTGAAACTCGAGCACACAAAATTTATGAAAAAAGTCGTCATTGTTACGTAACTATTGAAAAATGAAGATCCATTTTTAAAAAGCGAGATCGGCAACTACTTTTACATGTATCTCGTCGTATCCCCTGTAAATTTGAAACCAATCCATCAAGTCGTTCACGAGATATCATGTCCACCGACTTTGAAAACAGTGGTTCGAGAATACTTCAATGAATATTTCAATGAAATTTTCAAGGAATATAGGGCAAACCGACAAGTGAATGGATGAGGAGGACCAGTGAATGGACAAAACCCGATTTATATTCAAATTCAGTAATGAATATGAATTGTCGATAAAAACTCGAATCACTATAATTTAGCAAAAAAATCACGGCTATTGTTAAAAGTGATTTCTCAGTTTAATATCGAATTTTTACGCTACACGGAATTTTTCTAGATTGTGGTACTTGCACACCGCGCACCTCAGTTTCGAAACGGCTGTGCACAGTAGGTGTTCAGAACGCGAAAACAATGATTTCTATCAGTTTTGAGGGTGAGTATTATTTTCACTACTTTTGAAAGAATCAATCTCTGATTTTTTGCAAATTTTTAAAATAAATTCATAGTAAGAGATCAGAATTAGACATGTTTATTCACTGGTGTCGTATTCTAACCTCTTTCCAGTGAATGGAAATGTTGGCTCCATTCTCATAATTCTCAAAGCAGAGTAAAAAATTTAGCTTATCTGCTGAAAATTGTTAAATTAATTCATGTTAAGATATAACAATGTACATTTTATTAAATGTTGTCATTAAATAAATTAATTCGTTTTTTTTTATTTTTGGCGAAACTTAATTTTCTATTTCTCTGTCGAAACAAACTTTGGTATTTTTTTTTGAGAATTAAGATGCAGAAAAGCTCTTTGTATTTTCTACGAAATTGTAATAACGAATATAATACTCGTATGTGTAAGAATATTATAATTATTGTGCAACACAGTGATCTCCGTGTCTAACATTTAATAAAAATAATCTAACATTTAATGAAAATAGATAAATGAATTTAATAAAAAAATTATTCCTTGACAGCGTTCGTCTACACTACACGTCCATTTACTCGCGGTTGAGCGTCCATTTGCTGGTCACTCCGTTCATTCACTGGCGATTTAGTCATTTCGCTAATTATCTATCAATTCCTCCAATATTATTTTTTGCCATTACTTCGAACATTTTTTTCTCTACTATCAGAATAATATCTTTTGGTAGCTATAGCCATTGAAAAATTCGTTTTGATAATATTTCCATTTTACAGTCCATCTGAGTTCTACAGTGTCGTTATTCGTCCATTCACTGGTCGGTTTTCCCTAGCTAAGAAGTGATAATATCGAATTCATTTTTTCTTCGAAAATGCAATTTTTTGACTGGCCTAGGTAGATGTAGCCTGTAAAATGTGAGGTGAGAGAAAGAAAAATAAAGGAGTGGTTCACCCCTTAATTTTTTTTCAATGTACTCATAGTGGATTCCCGATTACTTTGGATGAGAAGAATTTACGTATTTGTTTCCCTGAAATGGGTGGACTGCTTGTCGGAAAAATAGCAAAACCACCTCCTGACATGCTTTACTCTGAGGATCCAACCCTTGAAACAGTTTTCCCGATAGTTTTTAATGGTCTACCATATACATGAGTTTTTACAAAATTGAAGGCGGACATCAATCTGTTGTCCCATGTAAGTACTTTAGGTTTTTGCTAAATAATTTTTGAACGGCGAGGGGAGCAACGAAGTTCCTATGCTAATACATTGTGTGGAGTCACCAGTGCCAACTGATTGTTGCAAAATATTTACTATATACACGAATGAATATCGCGAGAGTTTTCAAGTGTAAAACGTGCAGCTTGGCATTGTCGCGTTGCAAAATCAACTTGTCACGGCGAGTCTCCCATTCCGGCCTCTGCTCGTGCAGAGCTCGTTTCAAATGCATCAGTTGCAGTCGATAAGGATCCCCAGTGATGGTGTGCGACGGTTTTAGCAGCCCGTTGTTGCCCATACAGAAGTTACCACTTTGAAAGCGGGGAAACTACTCTTTGCGCGTTACGCTCCATCCCATGTAGAGATTGACCGTTGGGCCTGGGACGGGCCTTCACAGTTAGCCTTTCTAGAATATTGGGCCGTGAGTATTTACCAATGAGGTGCCTTTGTAGAAATGATAAGAACGGCCCGATATTGGCCAACAGAGCCAACAATTATTGGTCCAATGATTTAATTGGTTGTAGCGCCAATGTTGGTGATTGCACTTGGCCCTATGTGGTCCCTCTTAAAGGTCCTGTGTGGAAATTGACCACTGGCTCTATGATGGGCCTTCACAGTTGGTCTATCTAGAAGTTAGTCTATCTAGAATATTGGGCCGTGAATTTGTTTGGGTTTGTTTGGGTGCGTTATAAATATTCAACCTATATCGGGCCAAGATTGGCCCGAGATTGGTCCTTATGGATACTTATTTCATGGAATAACCTTGAAATAAATTGTGATTTGCGTATATGTCAGGTTTCAAAATTGGCATATTTTACTTACTTATGTTGGTTATTTACAAATGCCAATAATAGGCCGAAACTTGATTACAAAAACTGAGCTACAAAATATAGACGATTAATGAATGACGTGCCAGTTATTTGCCTATTTTGGCACAATATACAGATAATGAATAACCCAAGGCTTAAAGAAAATAAAAGCAGGTATGGTCTGACCCACTTAGCCAATAAAGGGCTTAGATTAATTAAATGTAATTTCCAGTATTTTAGCATTGCCAGTTTTAAAATTGGTAAATTTCGATGAACTATCACGGCTGTTTATTGGTTTTAACAGATGGGCCAGGACAGGCTTTAGGGATGGGCCGATATTGTGCCAGTTTTGAGTTTAGAGCGGAACAGTAATGGGCCAATATTATTTCTCTTTTGTTGGCTTATACGATGGTCCCAATATTGGCCTGATCGTAACATTGGGCAACTCATGGCAACCTCTACATGGGATGGAGCACGGTCGGCATAAACTTCCTCTAGCAAACGATGGATTTCCGCAGCCGATTCCTCTGCCAGGAAACCATGGAGCACATGTAACTTTTACTTGGGTCCGAACTTGCCATTGTAAGCACAATTCAAATAGATTATGTTAACGCGCGCAAAAATATTACCAATGGCGTTCCAGCGGGGCTCAGTGGACCTCACATCATTTGTATTGTCAACTCTAAAGGTGATCCTATCGCTTCACACTAGTCATACCACTGATCATACTTGAGACTTGTACAATTTATATTTTTAACATATGCAAAAAAACCTAATTTGTGATAACGAAAATTTTCCATGTGTAAACTGTTTAATGAAAGTTTCCCGTTTAATTATTAGGTGTACAACTTAGTTCGGTGCGTTTTCAAAAGATGGCTGTAGGTGCTACAAATGGTTGACGGCAACAGCTGATTTTTGCTGTATCGTGAAGTATCAACATCTCTTAACCGAATATCGTTTACAGACCTTTGAGTGTTGCGCATCAAGTCTAATTTTTACTGCGGTGAAAATGTCGAATTTCGTCCCAAATAAGCACCATTTGCGGGAAGTGTTGACTTTCTGTTTCAATTGGAAGAAAAGTGCAGCTGAAGCCCACCGAATGCTTGTGGGACCATCACGGGAGACTTCTACAGGCAACCATTGATCCGTTTAAAGCGAGCTATAGCCAAAAAAACGTCCAGAATATGCGACCAGACACGAGTCCATAATCTTTCAACATGACACCGCTCGGCCTCCCGTTGCTATTGTGGTTAAACACTATTTGGAAAATAGCGGGTGGGAAATTCTGGCTCACCCGCCTTATAGCCCAGACCTTGCCCCTTCCGACTACCATCTGTTTCGATCGATGCAGAACGCTTTGACTGGAATACGCTTCACGTCACAACAGGGTATCAAAATTTGGCTCGATTCATTCTTGGCTTCAAAAGATGAACGCTTCCTCCGCGACGGAATTCATAAATTAACAGAAAGATGGGGAAAAGTAGTGGCTAGCGATGGACAATATTTTGATTTATGTATTAATTCATTTTATCATTCAAATAAGTGCGTATTTTTAGCAAAAAAACGGACCGAATTAAGTTGTACACCCAATAGAAAAATGAACAAATAGTTATTCCAACGCGCAGTATTTTTGGGTGTGATATTTGGCAACATTGGTTCTATCTCCGTCTCTTTGTACTCGACCAGGCGAGATTAACCTCCATTCTTTTCGTTGATCTGCCAAAACAATGTCAGGTGCGAGAAATATAAAGCTTCGTATTCGGGCCACGACTGGTAAAAAGCGTGGAAGATTTGTGTCGGCGAAATATGTCGGTTAAAAATGAAATATGTGTGAAAATTCGAATGAGCGAGATGAGGTTAGGACTACAGTCAGCCGGTGCCTTGCTGTCACGTCTCTTGATCGTAGCAAGTGGTAATAAATCCAATACCGGAAGTTCAAATTAAACTTGATATTACATAAAAATTAGGTCAATGAGCGTAATTTTTTTCCGAGGCCATTGGATTACTACAAGTTTTAAGTATGTGAATCAGATTATTTTAAAGAATCTGACGGATTCCCACTATTTGACAGGGTGAGGCACACAAAGTGTTACAGAGCAATATCACTCAAACTATTGATAATATCCAAAAATTTTTTGGACAAAAGTTTCAGTGTTCGAGAAGGCCGTCATACTGGACCACCCTATTTTTTTATCGGTAAAGGCGCTGAGGCTACGTCAAGGTCAACTCCACTTTTTTAAATGGAAGGGTAAATTTTTTTTAACCATCTTGTAGACCACCTCAAGCTGCACAAAAAACATTAGGCGGTCAAAGTCGTTCAAGGTCATTCAATGTCACCTATTAAAATGACATATAAATCCAAATATCTCGGATCACTACCAAATAAATGGTAGTGATCCGAGATATTTATATTTGTATCATCGATACTGACCTTGAATGACCTTGAACGACTTTGACCCACTGATGTTTTTTATGCGGCTTGAGGTGCTCCACAAGATGGAAAAATTGTATCATTCCAGTTAAAAAAGTGGATTTGACCTTGACGTAGCTTCAGCGCTTTCACCGATTAAAAAATAGGGTGGTCCAGTATGACGGCCTTCTAGAACACTGAAACTTTTGTCTCGAACATTTTTGGATATGATCAATAGTTTGAGTGCTATTGCTCTGTAACACTTTATGTGCCTTACCCTGTATACACTTTTGTAGCGACCGGAAATTGGGTTTTCGTATGTCGTCTCGGAATTCCTTCACAAAAACACGCAATTTTAATTTTTTTTCTCTGTAATTAGATCGATAACTTATTGTTATCGATAACGACTGACTTATTATATATATGGATATAATAATAATATTATATTTAGTGTAGTGCAATATTAATATATTTAGTGTAATAGTAACACATTTATATGCTAAACGTATTATTATTAATACATTTAGTGAAGCTCAAAAAAAGATTATGAAAGTCCTATGGATTGAAGCCTGGCGATAGGATTACCTTAACACGAGAAAATAGTGCACCTACCGACATCTATTGTCAACGGGCGGTTTCATATGCACCTACCAATCCGCGATTTTCGCGTGCTAGAGGTCGCGCGGCGCGGCGATATTTCAATATGGCCGGTCAAAGTATAACCTCAAACGTGAACAATTACTGTTCTTGACTTCCTGCGAGTTGGCATTGGATTTACCTTTATGGTAGATTTTTAAGACGCTACTGCAGCGTATAATTTATTTTTCTCTCTTTTTCTGGCTCTGTTAGCCCTGTATTTAGATATTTTTAAGGTTATGAGAGTCACTCGCAGGTTTCGAGGAGTGATTCTATTTTTCTTGAAATTACTTTAAATATTGCTCGATTTATTATTCATAAAGATACAAGGATGGAAGGGAAAAATCTGTGGAATGACTACAAACGCACCTTGATGGCCTAAAGAGAGTTATTTTCAGAGCCAAAAACCCTTTTTTCAAAAGACTCGATCTTTGGGTGGCTTATGGAACGACAATTCACTTTTATTATCCGTCTTGCACCCTGGAATACAGCAGAATCTCGAGTAATTTTTCGTCGTTCAAATGTTCTCTATTGTTATCAATGTATTTTGACAAAGTTTGCTCTACTAGTAGAGCTTTGGCCTTAGGCCGCGAGAGGCGCCAAGACTTTTGAGGATCGCGAATACAGAAAGTCAATTTTCCTTTTTATTTCAGATCACCCTAGTTGCAAGAACCAACCAGGTAGCAATTTCCAGATAGTTGTCCAGAACTTATCCGAATGGGTACCATCGTCATTCCATTGTCTTCCAAGCGGACATGGATTAACCGTAGTCTTTGGTTACTTATAAGTCATCATGTGCCCAATCCAATGTACCTCTGGATCCTGTTGGATGCTTGTTAACTTCAAAGTAACCTTCGGGCCAACATTTGGTACCCATTTAGCCGACTTTTGGACAGTTCTTGTGAAAATTACTACTTGCGCATTGGCCTCTATTGAAAACATACGGTTGTAAATTCATCCACTCTATGGTACCCTAGTTTTGTCACTAGGCAAATAGTTACCCCATTTTGGTTTCTAACACTTCAAACGGTTTTAGTTTTAATAATCGGTAGGGTGTTCAGTTCTAGTTGGAACACTGGACTGGACGTCAGAGGTGCATTGGACTGCACCCACGCACGTCGGCACTTGAATTATTGCCGCGTCTCTTGACCTTAGGGAAATATTCCAGTTTCTTCGTACGACGCGGTTCGATAATGAGAAATATGGTAATCGTATCTCCGGAGATTCGCGTAAAGCCGCGACCTGAACTTTCATTGATCGATGGTCTGAAAGGGAAGACGACGAAAGGGAGAGAGAGAGAGAGAGAGAGAGAGAGAGAGAGAGAGAGAGAGAAAAAGAGAGCGAACAAAATGGAAAGTTCCATTGTTACTCCGCGTATATATGCATGTGAATGTACGCTCGCGTATAGATATCGACGCCCGATCTAACTCCGCAATTTATTCTATTATTGTCCGTGGAGTGTCTCACGGTGAATGACGTTGTCGCCGGATGTCCAAAAATATCTGTGTTTCCAATGTCATCGCAATTCGCGTGCGCTTCTCAAGATCAAATTTGTTATTAGTCGCAATGATATTTGAGGAAATTACAATTTTTTTTTTCAGTCGATTCTGTCACGATCACCTGGAAAACGATTTCTTCGAAGCCTACATCGCTTCTTCGCTTGGAGTATTTCGCAGGCGTCCTTTAAAGGCATACCGGGTGTCCCATTTTAATCTTACACCTGATTTATCTAGAAAAATACTGCTCCGATCAAGTATTGAGTATAATAAAACTTTTAGCCTTCGAAGGTAGACGTTAAAAAACATATTTTTTCGTCCAAATTTCAAAAAAGTGGCGTTACGATGGCCAACATGTTTAAAAAAAATGGAATCATGAATTTGTTTACTTTACCAAAACAATTATGAAGCCAAAACTAACAACTTTAGTAGGAAAAGTTTTTTGATAACGTTCGTAATTTTTAGGTTGGAATACCATTTTTTTACTATTTTAGTGCTATTCGGTGGTTAGAATGCCATTTTTTACTATTTTAGTGCTATCCAGTGGTTAGAATACCATTTTTTACTATTTTAGTGCTATCCAGTGGTTAGAATACCATTTTTTACTATTTCAGTGCTATTCATACTATTTTAGTGCTGCCATTTTTTACTATATAGTGATATCCATTTTTAGGTTAGAATACCATTTTTTACTATTTTAGTGCTATCCAGTGGTTAGAATACCATTTTTTTACTATTTTAGTGCTGCCATTTTTTACTATATAGTGATATCCATTTTTAAGTTAGAATACCATTTTTTACTATTTTAGTGCTATCCAATGTACAACAAGGCGGGAGTGAGTTTGTTTGCGTTTGTTTCGGTTTGTTCGATAACCCATATGAATCCAAACAAGGATGAGGTCTCTGCGGCTCGGCACTTTCAATATCAAGCAAACTCTAGTGTAAGTGCGCGTGTGAGTTTGCTCGGGTTATCGACCAAACCCAACAAACTCACACCCACGCGTACACTTACACTAGGGATGTTGACGACTCTACCTCCTCGTAGTACATTCTGGATAGCGCTGAAGTAGTAGACAATGGTATTCTAACCTACAAATTACGAACGTTATCAAAAAACTTTTCCTACTAAAGTTGTTAGTTATGGCTCGATAAATGTTTTGGTGAAAACAAATGCATGATCCCATATTAAAAGTCATGATGGCCATCTCAACGTCGCCATTTTGAAACTTGGACCAAAAATATTTTTCAACGTCTACCTTCGAGCCCTAAAAGTTTTATTATACTTGATCGGAGCAGTATTTTTCTGGATAAATCAGGTGTAAGATCAAAATGGGATACCCGGCATACAAGATCAACATAACCTCACAAATTTTCAAACCCAGTTCTTTTATAGATGGCTCAGTTTTTTATGAAAACAAAAGCATTAGGCTTTGTGGAATTCACTGACGCAGAGCTTGACGATTTTATTGTGCCCTAAATGTTAGTGAATTTTGAGAAAACTCCGTTCAAAAATTTCAGCTGGTTCTCTCGCACTCATATGTCACGTGGTACATCGTCGACTTCGCCTTCCCCTAACTTGCAGCAGATAGTCTCGGTGATGATAACGCGCGGGAAAATAACTTGACGATAGAATATATTGAAGTTTATCCATGGGAATTGCATTCGTTTATTGCAGGATTTCAGAACAGCTTACCGTTCGTGTTTTTTCGTATTTTCACAGAAGCCTAACCTCTTAATTTGTTTTCGATATTTATCGAAAGTATGCGACATAAATGCGGGTATTGTGTAAAGTATAAAGAGTATATAAAAACGAAGGGTTATTCATATGTTTTTAGCGAAACATTAAACCATGTACGCATCATGTTAATTTGTGATACTTATCTAGCGTCTTTCAATTTTTATTTATCTAATCTGAAAAACTACTAATCACTATGTCAATCGTGCACATCTGTGAGTTACTTTCTTTCTTCCCGAGTGAAAATGAATATATATATAAACATATATAATTGTATATTAATTGATCATATGCAATTGTATACAAAAATTGGCCCGATAGAATTTTATATATTTGTATATAAACGGCCGATAAAATTTTCTATGTATTCATATACTATCGTACATAACTGTATATTAGTATATACAATTGTATACGTTTATATACAAATATATAAAATTCTATCGGGCCCATTTTTGTATCCAATTGTATATGATCAATTAATATACAATTATATATGTTTATATATATATATATATTCATTTTTACTCGGGTTTTCAAAAAACTTACGATATTCGCGCCCCGTTTCCGGCATTACATCCATTACCTTACGAAAAACATGTTCAAGATTATTTTGATAAATGATTTGGTACTTGTATTGCTTCTTTTCAATTTTTACTTCTTCAGTCGCAATCTGAATATTTCAGTCACTTGTACCTTGTGTTCTGGCTATTGCTATATCGGTCGGTCACTTGATATCGAAGCGACCCAGTGGTGAAATTTTGTACCTCAACTTTTACATTTCCGCGGACGCTCTTTCCGCCGCTTCTCCCGTGGAGTTTCGTCTCTGTACTCTAACCCCCATACTTTTCAGTAAATACTCCACGTAAAGCAGTTTCGTCAGCCTCAAGGCCAAGTAGAAGCTAGTCCACGTGACATACGAACGTGAGCCCGATATGTGACATTTTCGAACCGAGATTGCTCAGATATTAATAATATTTACGACAAAGGAAGTCGTCAATCTTCGCGTCAGTGAAGTTCACAGAGCCGGTTTTCCCCTAGATGCGTCTAGGAGAAAACTATTCGAACATGTGTGAGGTTATGTCAACTTTGTCGTGGCCTTTCATCAGCTCTCAATTCATTTTCTAGTCATATGAATATAACTATGTCAAATAACATGATAACTAACAAATCGTAAATAATAAAGAACTAGATAGTGGAGTATAGTATAGTTATTTATTATACCCTTTTACGCGTTTCCTCCTTTTTATTTGTTGACATTTGTCTTTTGTTCTTTTTATCGTTTATGCTTACTTTCTTACCATGCAATCGAAGGCGCTCACATATTCGCCCAATTCTTTGATCGGTTTCCCTTTCATTTCTCTATTAAACTTTTCTTTCAGCGCCTCCCACTTGTAGCCTCTTCGCTACTTTTCCAAACCATCTATCGCTCTTTACTCATTTTTTTCTTTCTCTTTCGCGTAAAAATGATGTGAAATAAATGTATTCTGCGAACAAATTTAATTCTTTCAATTAATGCATGTATTTGTGCATGTATTTGTCTTTGTTGCAGCGAATACAATGTAAGCTGTCGGCAAGATGTGAATCCGATCGTCCGATCCGATCCGATCCGACGTCCTTCGACAGCGAATTTTTGTTGCTGATTGTTGAGGTTATGGTTATTCTCATCGCGTTTAGCCGCATTTGCTTGACAAATGGCTGCCACAGCTTTCAGTCTTTTAACAAGCGCCTTCTTTCTTGTAAACTTTCCTTTGTATCGCATTTGGGTTGACATTTTCACGCTTCTTTTATTTATATAAAATATTTCGCGAATGGCGGATCCTCCATGGGCGGATCGTAGGAAGCTCAACGCTATGACTGCCGGAAGATCGCGCTGTTGCCACGATAACAGCGCCGCTCTCTATACGAGTATGAGACCTATCTATGCATGAGGTGCGAACGTGGGAGACATATAGAGGGTACAAGCTCTGTCGAAAATTTACAACCAACAGCATCGTATAAGCATTAGATGTTAGCATACACTTCGACCGAAACTTTTGGCTCATACGTCTGCCTACAGAACTACCTTAACTCGTGCTAAATATTCGTATTATCGATTCGAATGTGCCGAATTTGTGGTAAATGTTTTATTCATTGCATAATTGCTAATGGAAACTGAAAAATTGGATATTAAACGACTCTGGAGTAGTCTCTGTCATATTCACAATAGCAGTTTTACCAACTAATCTTACGAACTAAAAATGCTGCACCCAAGCTGTCGGAATTTTATTTGAATAACTCTGAATTACTTTAGCGGGATGAATACTATGGGTAAGATTGTAAATGAACATGTTATTGATACGCGATCAATTGTAAAACTCCATAAATAATATAATGGAATATTGAACAAACCCCTGACATCGTCGCGTTTGCGATGTTCAAAGTTGGCACCCGGGTATCATTGATGTGGAAGGTTAGGTTATGGTGCAGAGTTAGGTTATGCTCGGCAACACGCATCAGGTGTTACGCCCGACGTTGCCAAGTCTGGAGGTGATATTTCTTCGTTCTGCTTAAAGTGCTCAACTTTGCAATTTTATTACAAAAAAAAGTGAACCGTCAAAATAGCTCAAATTTCGCTAAAAAGGGGGTAACGTATTCGTCAACGTCATAGAGAAATTTTAAGTCCGATAGTTGGATTCTTCGTAATGATCGTACCTCCTTAACCTGGCCCATGTTCTTTTAGTTCTTCCCTCTATGCTCTTCTCTCCCCAGTGCTCTTCGATTTCTATACGTTTTTTTTTAATTTTTGTTCTTCCTATGACACATCGAATTCTCAATTTTATTCCAGTCTTGTATTTCCTGGTCAGTTTTTATTCGTATAGCTGACGATTATTTTTCTTACTCCCTCCATATCTTCGTCTCTTATCCTTTGCCATATTGCTCCCACGCCTACCCCCACCATGGCAATGAAGAACTGAATAATAGATATAACTAAACAAATAATAAATATAACGTCCGTCTTTAGACTGACGTAGAACCCCGAAAATTCAAATTCCAACGAAAAAAGAAGAAAAAAAAAACCAATAAAATAAAACGAGGCTTCCCGTATGAGTCAGAAAGGGGTTTGCCGAAATCGCGGTTTATTTGTCATGGAACACGCGATTTCGTGATAAAGCCGTGATCGAGCATTTACGAGTGGCAGGCCGCAGATAACATCGACAGCGCGTTTCCAACGGCCGAGAAAAAGAAGAAAGAAAAGAACAATTGCGCAAAGGCCTCTCACGAATGACGGGCGGAAAGTTATCATAGAGTGATTTAATTTCAATTCGTCACCGTGTACGTTCGAAAGGAAGTGAAACGGCTAAAAGGATTCGCACGTGTAACTTATCCCCACTCCTGCGGTTTCGACTGCCCCCACCACCGGCCAGTTCGACCGCGACAGCGCCGCTGCTGGCGGGGCGGCTGCGTCCTTCACCAGCGAGTCCACGTGCGCCGCTTCGAGCGGGACGCGACCTTCTTTCGACACCGCAACGCGTGTGTGCATCGCATCTAACTCGACGATCAAGCTTCTTTCGTGTCGCTTGTTTTCCTCTTGTTCACTCTCTTGCCCCTAACCCCCCCCCCCCCGTCCGACCTTTCGATGTTTCCCTGCTTAACGGTTTATCCCCTCTACCGAAAGTTCGTACGTGAGCAAATCTGACACGCGCTCGTGTGCCAGGATGACACACGCCGACGGGACGGATCCCATGAACGAGAATACTATAAGCGCGTGCTGGGAGCGCGAGATTTATGAACATATTTTACGTACACACGCGTCGTGTACGCGCGTAGTCTCGCATTGCACGACAATGCGTTCTCTTCGCGACATCCGCTTCGAGCAGGCACAGCCGTCATCACGAGGCTGATTAAGTGATAATATTTATCGGAGGAGTTCAAAATGCTTTTTTTTTCGCCACACGCACGTGCGGGAATAGGTTTTCGTTGTTTCTCTTTATGCGTCGAGGGGTCTCGGTCAGATATCGGGTTGCTTGAGTCGTAAGGCGAGAAATCCCTTTAGGAGCGTGAAAAATAGGTATTTTTCGGGATTTTTTTTAGACGGGCTATAATAATCTGATCTTTTTCAAATTTGGACATGAGTTTATTATAACTGTCAAGTTAAAAAAAACAAAATGGCGGCGTTATTAAAGGTCTTCGGACGCCTGTTTTCCGCGACATCGAAAAGTGCTGCAGTTGTCACGCTTTTTCTGTCGATCTGAACAAGATTTAATAAGTGTCATTTGTTTACTGACATATCAAGGGGAAGGATATACCTAAAAAATGATGAAAAGTGCAAAATTGAAAATTTGGGAGCCTTTTTACACCAAAGTTCGAATTTTCGACCATTTTTTCGACATATTTGACCCGAAAAAAATTATTTATTTACACGCTACCTTTCAAACTTTAGGTATATCCTTCCGATAATATTACTGAGAGTAAGCTCCCAAAATTTCATGCAAATCGGTCGATAACATTTTGAGCTACAACACGAGCAGTTTTTGAAAAAGTAGTTTCGAGATAATCGCGTTTAAAGTTTACTCGCTACCTGACCGCATGCTGTCCCCGCGCTCTAGACTATATGCGATAACTCCGCAAATATTCAATATTTCGAGTTTTCCTTTGGTCAGTATATTCTTTGGGTGTCATACTTTCGGAATATGTAAAAAAAATCGACTTTTTGAAAATTCTAACGGGATTTCTCGCCTCAAAGAGGCTGGAGCGTTACACAAGCCAAGATTAAATTTTACAAAAATATATTTTATTGTATAGACGAGATTGGGTCTTTACGAATTTGACCCTCAATCCGCGAAGGTATTTGAAGCACCTTAAGGCATTAGGCCACAGTAACGGGTATAAAATCATGTGCGAACTTGACCATTTTTTTCGTATGAAAAAGTGATTCACTCGTAAAATGAATTACAGATCTATTTAGTATGAATGTCAAGCTCACGGTCTTACATACAGGTCTGGAAACGACCGTGGTGGGGGTAGGCACTGTTAACGAACCCACGTTTGTTTCCAATTTTCGCCACTACGTGGCATTGCTATCGGCGTGTACGTGTGCGACAAGGACAGAACACCTTCCATCCGTCTCTCTCACTCTTCTCGATGATCCGAAATGCACATTACCTTTTTCACGGGGGGCGAAGGGGGAATAGAGGTAGATGAGAAAGAATTGTGGAATAAGGCCGGGGGATTGTGGAAGAGAATAGAAGTGGGGCTTGTAAAAAGGGGAAGATCCTGTATGGCTGGAAGAAGACCAATATAAAAAATTTAAAAATAAATAAAAATACTTACCCTTTTCTTTTTTACTTTTTAGTTGAATATTTTATTAATAAAAGCTTGTTATTAAACAATTTTGTTTTCATAATCGCCATTGATCATGTTATACGTTTTCAAGTTGTTAGTAACACAAAAGTTTTTCTTATTTGCGTAAAAAAAATATAAAAATACATAATTTTGCTTTTTAATTATATATTCTATGAAAAATTAGCTTCTACAGAATACATATATACCTTCTATTCATTATTTGAGGTTCATTGAAAAAAAAAATCATCAACCGTCATTTGACTCGACTTGACTGCTCTAACCGCCTTAAGGGGGGATTGTCTTTTTTTTTCGCAAAATTTACCGCTTTTTGGGAATTTTTTTGTGAAGAAAGTATACAACGGAAAAGTTGTGAAACTTGGCATATAGTTTTATTGATCTGTTTACTACATACAAAAAATTTTTTAAACAATTTCATCAAAAAATCCCCCCTTAAATGCGTTTTTCTCGAAACAGCTTTTTCACAACTGGTGTGCACGATTTCTCAAAAACTATTCAACCGATTGCCTTCAAGTTTGGACAGAATGCTCAGCTGACATTCTTTTATCGTTTGATGAAGCAAAAAAGCAATACGTTTAATAGTTTTTTATTTATAACAAAAAATCGATCAATTTTTTTCGAAAAATCGATACTTCAGGTTCAAAACGTCACCAAATCGTCAATTTTTTTTTCCCTTCATCGAACGATAGCTATATGTGTCTAAAGTAAAATGCTTTTTGGGTTTTTGTTGCAGGATGAACGTGAAGGCTGTAATCGTGCACACCATCAAAAAAGGACCATCGCGCGTCGAGGGGGGTGGGAGGCGGATTTTTTGATGAAATTGTTTAAAAATTTTTTTGTATGTAGTAAACAGATCAATAAAACTATATGCCAAGTTTCACAAGTTTTCCGTTGTATACTTTCTTCACAAAAAAATTCCCAAAAAGCGGTAAATTTTGCGAAAAAAAAGACAATCCCCCCTTAAGTAGGTCGTAAATGCCAGCGCTGGTTTTGGCGTTAGGGGATAAAACAAGCGACAGAGGCCCAAGGGCCCTGAGCGAGACGCCCAGGAACGGATAACAAAGAGGCATTCAGACCTCGAGGAGAACGCTCGCGAACGTCGTCTTAAGGGGTTAGGCTACTGTGAAAATATTTAAAAAATCGACAGTCGCTTGAGGCAACTCAAATTGAAGAGAAAGGTCCTACATATAGTGCAGGAATCGCAGATTGGAGGTTTCTATCATTACTTCGATAGAACTAGTAATATACTTTAAGGGGGCGATACCTATAGGCGAGAAAAACATTTGCTAATTTTCATGATTTTTCTTTAAAGGAAAGATTTCTGCCCCATTTTGGAGGCACTTTTGGAGGATACTATTTTACTCCGTTACATGGTATTTTTTTAAATTAATCTTTTCAAATGGTTTTTTTGTTGTTTGGTTTTATAAAGGAAGTTTGTTTCGTTGTTTTATTGTTGTACATCTGTAAGTAAGAAATATCCTTATCTAACTTACTCACTAGTATTGGGTTGTTTGATTTATCGTCTTGTGTCGCGTCGTACCAAATTGCATTCTCCATAAAATCAATATTTATTTTCGATTATTAGATGATCCTTTTTAGTGCTTTGTAGTTGCTACTCTCTTTTTTTTGTGTGTATAATGCTATGGTAAACATTTTTTTTATAAAGACCCATTGCTTCTGTAGCTTGCCTTCGCAGGCGCTTTGCGGTGGGGGAGGGGGGGGGGGGCTTTTCGAGTGTGGAACGCAATGGGGGTAGATAAGGGTCGGGGGTTTACAATATTTACATTGTGTACATTTTGGGAATGTAGATTCTGATGAAATTTGGTATAAATCATTTTAACCTTATTGTCTAAAACTTGACCGTAAATGTTTTTGAAAATTAAAAAAGTCTTTTTTTTTCTTGCAAAATGTACCCATTTTTTTTTGGAAAAGTCTATCTTTTTCTTTCGAAGCGTACCATTTTATCGATTTTCAAAATTTCTCACTTTTTCTTGGTTCACATTCTGCGTATGAGTGTTAATGAAAGAAGAAACTTCGATGGTTTTTTTTCGGATTAATCCCGCCAACGCTACGTGTCACGACGTCTGACAACGTTCGCCGCAACCCGTTTACAAGACCGCTATTTTTAAGGATTATTCTGCTGGTTTTGAGGTGAATTAAGGCGTTATACGCAGTTGCAAGGCCAAAAAAGTCGTTTTTTCACGATTTTTTTCTGGAAAAGCATTTCATTTGGGCAAAACGAAAAGTATTAGGCAGTGTAGTGGCATCTTTTAGCTTTAGATTAGCATTGTTTATTTTTTTAAATATTCATTAACATTGCACCTGTAGGAAGTCTCCTGGAGGTCCCCGAAAAAAAGTGTCCGGCGGTGAGCAAAGTATCTCCGGTTTGGATTATCTAAAATGAAAAAAGACCAAAAAGATTCTTTTAGGGGATAGATGAATCCAGGTATTGATCGAAGGACTAGTCGAAATTTTAATTTTTGACAAAATGGTGGCTCCGGAAAGAAAGAATTTCGATTTTCGACCAAATTTTTTTCGTTAAATCGTTGAAAAAAAATGTAAATAATTATCGGAAATCTTATTCCTTCGATCAATACCTGAAGAATATATCTGACAAGGTTGTGTTAAAATTGCAGACCGATCGGTTGAGCCGTTTTTGAGAAAACGTGCTCACCGACTTTGAAAACACCGTTTTCACAAAAAACTTACTAATATGTGTGTATTTCCGAGAATATTCGCTGGATCGATTTGAAATTTTCAGGGAATACACTCACATATTTGTACATTCCTAAAATGCAATAAAAAAAAACGATTTTTTGAAATTTCTAACTGCCTATAACCCGTTAAAGAAATACCATGTAACAGCCAAGAATAGTAATAAAACATACCGTAAGTCTTAAAAATGGCGAAGAAATCTTACCTTTAAAAAAAAATCATGAAAATAAGCCATTTTTCCTCGCCTAAAGGTATCTCCCCCCCTTAAAAGCGTTTTTTCGAAATTCTAGTTTCCACAATAGTGTAAACAATTTATCGACATTTAGTAAATGGATTGACTTGAAATTTGGTACAATTATTCAGTGCAATAGTAGTTTAATCTTGACCGACGTTCTTCTTCTTAACATTTTTTTTCATTAGTTATTAGCAATGATGTCATTTTTCTACGAAAAATCTTTTAAAAAATTGAAACATTTTTTTTGAAGATTGAAACACGATAACGAAACAGCTCGGTCAAGAATTAACCAATATTAGTTCTTTTAAGAGAAAAAAAAACGTTTTTTATGTTTCAGATCGACCGGGTGTTCAATGTCACGGTGCCACATAACTTCTATTCCCAAACCCAGTCTCACGCCAATATCCGACACTTCATATCGCTATCAACGTTTCCCACAGCTAAACCTCAACGCTCATCTAAACCTAATCTCCTTTCCTAGAAACCTTCGACTGCAGCTTCTTTGTCTCTTCATCCCTTTGTCACTGATCCCACGCGCCTCCCTACGCTTCCTCGTATCATCCCCTCCGCCTTCCTAAGCCCATCCGCTTCAAACATACTTCTTCCCTCTGGACCCAGAGAAGTTAGTCCATCTCCGAGTCTCCAACCGAAACAACGTGCACTCCCTCAACCATTGGTGCTCGCTAATAAACATATAACGTCTTAACTACAATCGTCCTCGTACTCATTTCGACCCCAATCAGTAAAACCTCGCGAATCCTTTAAACCATCCACTCGACCGTCACAGTCAAAATCAAATATACCAAATAGCCCCTCACGCTCAAAGGTTCTTCACGTGATGGTTAATAATTTCTTCATTCATAAATATTTTCCAATGAAATTTGGTACACAACTTCGTTGTGAATATACAAACAAATGTCGGAACGATTTGGCGATCATCTTATTTGTTCCTTCAAAATTGATTTCTTTTTAATCACCCTGTTTTTCGGGTTGTCACATTAGCTACTCCCTTAAAGTCTTGCATGTAGTGTTGAATGTTCCAGTTAATCAAAGTACTGTAGAATTCTGACCATCTGGAAAGATTGTACCAATTAGGAGTATCGGTGTGACATTCTACGACTCTGGCTCTCATTATTTTTACTACTTCCGGTTGAGTTGATCATAAATCGAGTAGCTTTTCGACAGCCGAGAAAAATGCCGTTGAAGTTTGCATCGTTGAAACGCAACGAGTGTTTTTGTTATTCATTCATATTTATCATTCTTCGAAACCTTTTTTGCAGCTTGAGGTCATACATATGTAATAAGAAAATGTGAAACCGTTCGAATAATTTTCATAACCTAAATGGGCGAAAAATAAATTTTACGAATAAAAAAGAATAAATTTTCGTTGCGTTCCAATGATGCAAACTTTGAGATCATCTAGGAAAATAGCTTGGAGGAGTTCCGCAAGATATCGTGCAGGTAATTGTCGATAATTGTGGGAGAAAATGCGTGTAGTGCTCATTGACCACATTACGTTAACGGCGTAGGAGCGACATCTATGAGCAGGCAGCGGCGTTGAGTCGCTATAAAACCGACGGAGTAACTACGGAGTTTCGACACCAAAATCGAAATACCTGCAGACGATCGAAATTTATATCACCGAAAGATTAATTTAGGATGCATTAACTGTTCAAAAATCAATCGTTGTCATACAATAGTTTCGGAGATTTTTAATGTTCATGTTCACCCTTTATCCATTTGGTTATATACACGATACCTCGTAAACACCAGTCATAGGGCTGTAGGGAAAAAATAATACCGAGATTTCGATGAAAAAGCTGAGCAAACCGTGATTAGTGTTAGGAATGTCGTGTCAAATAATTAAGCGATTTCTCTACTTCATTTATTAGTAATACTCGAAAAAAGATGTGAATTTTGAGCTCGAACGATTTGTTTTTGGACTTCAACGAAACTTGTAGGTTAAACGTGGTGACATCGCGTTAATTCCTTCTGTTCGGTAATCCAATCACAGTCGAGCATTAACTGGCGGGCATTTCAAAATCGGCGGATATTCAAAACATACATAGTATTAGAGCGGTTGAACTTTATAATAAAATGTATTTATTCGTCCGTTCGACATTTTTAACGTTTTCTCGACTTTGTCGAATCAAAAACGCTTTATAAAACGTTGAACGTATTTCACCGTGTAAATAACCTGTAGCCGACGGCACTTTAGCGATTGTCAGTCGTGCCAATGCCAGAAACGGCCGCTATTGCCAAGTCTATTGGTTATTTTTTTTTAAATAAAAGTGCACTATACGTATGTTCAATTGCGAAAATGATAACTACTAATATCATTTCCCGGCTTAGAAATATTTTCAACAATATTATGAGTTGGAAATTGCCTAACAGTAGTTTATTTTTACATGAAATTTTATTCACAAAAAGTTGGCAACCTATCGAAAACTCATTGTGTTTTCATCCCTACTCTTGCAGCTGAGAAATGGTATCGAAACTCCTTAAGATGCAGTGACGTTGATACACCTGCAGCGACATACGCGCGTGTCGCGCGAAGGGCCTCCGCGAAAATTTCTGCAGCGCCGCCATTTTTTAATATTGTGAACTAAAATTTATTTGAGGCATTCTTAAAGCTGTTTCTTACCTTGTGTTACAAAATAAAAATATTTCGTTTGGTGAAATTTTAAAAAATATATCCATTTTCGAGCGGCCAGGGTGGCCAGGTGCCTTAATGGTAACTGCATTTTAGGATCTTCGTCATATACGCATTCAAGACGACCAAAATCAAAGTTTTGGTCATAAAGCTCTAACCTGAAACAAGACAGTTGACATACGGCCTGAACATTAAGAATTCTTTACATTTTCACTGTAATTAGGACTATGAATGATACTTACTCTAAAACTCGTTATTCTTTCAAGGATATAAACTATGAGTAAGGTTTGACGGGTGAAATAATACAGAAAATAATACTTTTCAACAAGGTCCGCTTCTTTCCCGCCTAAGCATGCACCGCGTCTTTTAAGTTCATCTTTCAGTTCTATGATCCGCCACTTAGAATGCATGTGTTTTAGGGCCGTCTCAAAGTCACAAAATAGTGAGTAACCACAATCCTCTATATTCAACACAAAACGAAACAATGACAACAATAATGACAAGGGAACTAGCTACGCTGGCGCCATTTGAGTGAAGCTTTAGCTGGCTACAAGGAGACTATAGGAAAGGAGTCCAATCGCCGTATTCTAGCGTGTCCCTAAAAGTGTCCTGAAACAAGGTTCCGCATAAGCGGCGCAGCGGGAGCTAGCAACCATGTGCTACATATACACGCATGTTTTGCGCATGCGTTGTTATCAGTTGTCTGTGTTGTTATTGGCTGTCACATAAGCTGACAATTCTAATTTTGCTAACCTTAATTCACTTTATAATTAGATCTTACGATGTTTTTACATTTAAGTCGTAGTGCAATTACCCACCTAATTACGAAAAAAAACACCTAAAAAATGCCATAACAATTTATATCCGACGTAAATATAAGTTCCATTCAAATGTGATCAGGTGGCCGAGATTATAGTGTTTTAAGTATGTAGAAAATGTCAGCGACTGGGACATGGGAGTGTAAATTGCAACCTCACAGACCACTGCGTGAAGTGTATTCACACGAACCCGGAAAATGCACTTTAATTAACTCATCAGACAAACAGCTTCTCCGCTGTGCAAATTGCAATAACCCAGATCACCCAGTGAACTGTAAGTGATGCCTGTACTACACGCTCGTATACAAACGCTCAAAAAGTGAGAAAGAAATCAGACAACGACGACTCATCGCAAGAATTGAAACGATACACACGCAAGTCACGGCGGACATATTCTATGCATAAGTTATGGCATCAATCACAGCGACAGTAACAACACAGAGATTCGCTACGCAGTAGCGAGCATCATCCACAGCATCACAAGACTCACCGCTACCATGAGCCATTATCTTTCATTATGTATTTATTAAAATAATATCAAGACTCAAAGATGCTGATAACAACAGCCCAAAGTCTAAAATCTAGCTACTACTAAGATGTGTTTGTTTGTTAAGTTTAATTTAAGGCACAATATCCAAAAACTGTATGACACCGCGCGAGGTGCCGGTTTCGATTCACTTCGCGTCGTTTTTTGTAACTGATATTATATTTTTTAATAAAAATTATTTTTTATGCTTTTTATCGGTAAATACTCCCTCGTCCGATACTCTTTCAAAGTCGCCGTTGCAAACAAACAATTTTAGTGCACGATAGGTGTTTTTTTGACAAGCGTCAACAATTAGCCCCCATAGGGGTCAGTTTCAGCCTATAGTAATACAGCAGTTGTGCACTGGCTGTATTACTATATGTTTGGTACACTATTGTTACGTCCTGGCTCGACTCAGTTTAATAAAAAGTTAACGAACATTAAATTCATAGAAATTATTAAGAGAACGGAGAATGTGTATCGTTATCGGGAAACTGGCGATTTACCGGAGACTCGGGCTATCAGAGATATGCGTTACTGAAGTCCCGGGCAGCGGAGTTCTTCCGAGAAAAGTAGCGTCAGCAAGATCACGCCTGTCGGAACAGAGTAACCAAGCTAATTCCACAATCATCAGCGATTTGCCCCACCCGCAAATGAATAATCAAACGGGACCAAGGCTCCCTGAGCAGTCAGTCTAAGATTCGCGGGCTCACAACAACGGTAGAGCTTCCTCCAACTCAAGTCTTCTAGGAGACTTGGGTTGGAAGTTCTTTCGAAATAAAAATAAAAAATTAGTGCGAACTTAAATATGACAAAAGTCATTGTTACGCGGCTCGCGAGTGAACACCTCCAGTTCTCTCTCACCGGAGTCTCCTCAAAGAGAGAACCGGCATTTCGATCTTGCTTTCTGAATTTTATGGTAACACTTAATTATTAATAGTAAATATAAGTTTAATCGTTAAAAACCAAAACCCCCGTGGAGTGTAACATTACTGCAACGACCCTTCCAAAATCCCGCGACAGGAGACACCTCCGTCACGATCAGGGCGACCACGATCCGACGGAAGACTGCGGCCCGTCGACGCTCCAACAAAAGCATCAGAAGGAAAGAAACCATCAACAATAGACAACGAAAGGTAGGTGAAGTGTATTTACAACTAACATAAACGATAAAAGGTCGCCAGCACAGTGTGCTCCTATCCCCGGTCCGTGCCTACAGGCCCAAAAGAGGAGCGAATCATATTAACTTAATCAAAAGAGGTTACATCCCGTGCCGTTATAATAAGCACAAACCTGGGACGTAACACTATATACACTGCGACGCCTACAGACCGTATTTAACACCATGTTTCAGGACGAATTTTCGGACGTTTCTTATACCGTCTCTCCATACGAAGATTGGACTCCTTCCCTATAGTCTCTTTAGCACGGTCTTACATACAGGTCTGACAATGGCGGTAGTGGGGGTAGGCACCTCAGCGACTCTGTTTTTTATTCCGATTTCTGCCGCTTGGTGCGTGACGGCAAGGGAAGTGGTGTGCGACGAAGAGAGAAACAGCGCTTCTGTCCTTTTCTTTCCTGACCGCAGCGCATGCGCCGTTTGCCCTATCTTAATTTACCGTACTGTCGTGTAAACTGCATAATATACGAAACCAATAAAAAATGTGTTGATTAAAAAAAAAATGACTACTTGTATCTAAAAAAACTGTAAACTTTTTGAATACGTGAATTTATAACCGCACATATCTGTTCATTTTGCACTATATTTTATTTCGGGTGTTTATTGATGTAAGTAAGTAGCAGTATAAAGATAGTTTTCCGCTGTAGGTATACTTTTTTTCCTTGTGATTTTACGAATTCATATCAATATTTAGATGATTGCGTCATTCGGCAAAATTTTAATTCCAGCTCAGGCATTTTAAAGCTAATACGTTATGGTGACGCAGTTATTAAACAAACTGTTTTTTAACATAATGATATTTTAATTGTCGCAATAACTAACTTTTTGGTCTGGACATTCTGCGTTTTCCAGGGTATCATCAAAGAGGAAAGTGTCTATTACCGTTTATTCTCACAATTTATTAGGATAAGGGGCAAATATGCGGATTATCATTTTTCACATGGCCTAATTTATGACCATTTATATCCTTTTTTCTCCAATGTATCACAATACATCGTTCTTCGAAATGTTTTTCACACACGTACTGAGACTCTTTCAGTCCCGGAATAGCATCGAGCCATTTTTTGTATCGTTCGACGTTTCTGGGCACTCGAAACACGGAGCATTTTTTCTCAAAACTTCTGTACCCCGTTTTGAAATTGCAAACCGCTTAGTGTCCAGCTTTTCTTTCTTATCGCCGCCACCATGTGTCGTTGTGATCGGGGGGACCGGATGGGACTAGCCTAAACCGATCATAAATTGCTTTATCGTATAGACGTATGTCTGTATAACAGTTAAAAATCGTTTACGCGTATGAAAGAAGCTGGATACGTCTAAATAACTGTTATTGACAGTTTGATTCCGTGACAATGCCGAAAATCTGTGCGGTTATATTTTTGAGCATGTATATATTTATTTGTTCATTTTTGCATGCATATAGATACCTTTGTAATTCACTTTTTGTGTACTGGATTTTTCTTACGAAAAAGAATCAAGAACGTGTAAACTGAGAAATAGCAATTCTGAAGCACACGCGCTGTGTACTAGACAGAAAGAGATTGCTGTCTCTTTCGCACATGATATTGCTGTCTCTTTCGCACACGATATTGCTGTCTCTTTCGCGCAGGAGTCCTCCTTTCCTATACGCACCATGCGGCCGAAAATTGAAGCAAAAACTAGACGCTAAGTGACCCTCCCCCCACACCGTCGTTCCAAGACCTGTATATAAGACCGTGGGCTAACCCACGGTCTTACATACAGGTCTTGCAACGAAACTAAATTTTCGTGGTGGGGGTAGGCACGCTTATCGGCTTCACTTTTCGATTCACTAGGCGCCGCTACGCTTCGCTACTAGCAAGGGGAAGTAGTTTCCCCCTTACCTCTTACCGGCGAATGGGCTCAAGGTGTTTACGTACGTTTTTGTGGCGCGATCGTCGAAATAACCTTTATTTGCGATCATATACCAGCAGGTTCTACGCGATTTACCGTGATACATTTTTTCTCGTGTTTTTACGCATGAGTGTGATTTTTTTTTTGGTAGTGTTTGCGAAAAAAATGCGAAATGGCCGCGGGTTGCGCGGTTCGTAATTGTAAAACGGGGTACGAAAATTGTAAGCAGAAATGCTCCGTGTTTCGCGTGCCCAGAAGCGTCGAACGATACAAAAAATGGCTCGATGCCATTCCGGGACTGAAAGAGTCTCAGTACGTGTGCGAAAAAACATTTCGAAGAACGATGTATTATGAGACACTGGAGAAAACAGGATGTAAATGGTCGTAATATGTGCTGGTATGAATTAATGTATTTAAAAAGTTTTCGGTTCTTTTCAGTTTTTTTTAGATGAAAGTAGTCATCTTTTTTTTAATCATCACATTTTTTTATTGGTTTCGTATATTATGCAGTTTACACGACAGTACGGTAAATTAAGTTAGGGCAATCGGCGCATGCGCTGCGTTCAGGAGGGAAAAAGACAGAAGAGCTATTTCTCTCTTCGCCGCACCACTACTTCCCCTTGCCGTCACGCACCAAGCGGCAGAAATCGGAATAAAAAACAGACCCGCTAAGGGTGCCTACCCCCACTACCGCCGTTGTCAGACCTGTATGTAAGACCGTGGGGCTAACCCAATTAGGGCATGACAGTACGAAGTGCGCAACGAGTCGAAGCTCGTGTCGATCAGACCAGAAATCGAATAAAATGAAACAATCGCTAATCGAGTCTTGCCCTAGCGACGACGAGGACGACGACGACCCATATATCTTTGCATCCGCTAGTAACGTCAGACCAGTCGGAAAAACATGGCAGCCACATTCTCCGAACGAAGTTTCGGTACTGATGACAAAGAATCTCAGTAAGTCGTTTCCCCGGTATTTCACTCCTGAAAACAAAATATAACGTTTTCTCCTTCAATTTCACGAGATTTGGTATTTTTGGCGCTTTTACCGGAACACGGCAAGCTCGACAAGTCGCGAAAAATAACCTCTCGTGTTCGCATCGGTTTAGTACGAGGGCCGATCCCTGTGTGCGTGCGTGCGTGCCTGTGAGAAGAATTCGCAAAACTGTTCTGTCAAACGACAAAATAAGAGAGGCGAACTATTGTTGGCTAATGCCGAGCTGTGTGTTTCAGGTTCGACCAGGATGTCTATAATTGGGTCGACATTACCCAAGAATTTTTCGATGCCATCACAGGTGAGCGATTCTTCCTTGCGACTAAAATGATAATACTTTCTAACCTTGCAATACAATTACGCAAAAACTGCCCGAGCCAGGGCCGCGCTTTTTCCAAATAGCACAGTGTCACCGTTTCTAGGCCTACGCGATAACACAATGTGACGTTTTTCAACTTTTACCCCTTTGCGTGTAGTTTCGTAATTATTCCGGAAGCGGGACTGAAAACTGCGCTTACGAAATTTGAGTCGTTTCAAGACTCAAATTTTGACTTGGTATTGTTTATTTGCGTTTGTTCAGATTTGTTTGGGTTTGGCTGTAAAGTGGGGATTTGTTTGGATTCAGTTGGTTTGGGTTTGTTCAAATACAGCTGGGATTGTTTGTATTTAATTGCATTGTTTGGCTTCGTTCAGTTATGGCGGGGATCGTTCGTTTGGGTTTAAGGGACTACGTCTACCTATAGTTCCGAAAAAAGGGGCCAAATTCCGAGAAAAAAAATCTCGGATACATTTGGTGATAAATAAACAGATGTTTTTAAACACAAGGGTACACATATTTGGGGCCTTTAAAAAAAAATCACCAAAAAATATAGACAAACAACAAAAACATGGCCGTCGGCAGATGATGACATTTTTTTCCAATGTTTGGCGGTGGATACTCTACCTTGATTTGTCTGTCAGAAATCTTAAAACCGATTTAAAAAATAATTCTTCTAAACCATGTGGAGACAAATTGAATCTCCAGCGTACAAAATATATATAAAAAGGTTTTAATTTTTAGGTAACTATTAAAAAATGAAGATCAATGTAAAAAAAGTAAGATCGTCAATGACCTTCAAACGTTTTTCATCGTATCTCCTCTAAATTTGAAAACAATCCATTAAGGGGCCACACCACTGTAGAATTTACGAAAAATAGTTTTTTTTTTAAATTGGATTAAGAGATACTTTAAACTGTTGAGAATGAGGGCAAAGAAGTTTGGTATCTGTAAAGAAAGGCCCACAGGCCTGTGTGGGTCTGCAGTGGCAGTGGCTGATCCGTGGCCATTTTTTTCGGAACACAATTTTTCAAAATCGCACGCAGTATAACTGACAATTTTCATTCTATTCACTCCAAAAGTTGAGCATATCTTAAAAATGACTTGCCGAGGATAAATACATTCAGGATTTTCCATGAGTTAATTACAACATTATTTATTAACAAATGATTGTCCCTTTTTTATGTTGAAAATTGAGTTTTTACTTTAAATGCTTGCCAATTACACGAACTTAATATTTTCAAAATCCCCTACGTATTTCTCTAGCTATACTCATGTAAATAAGGGATGTAACGATACCGATACGACAACCAAAGATTGGCCGATATAACGGCAGGGCCGATACGTTCTTCGCCGATTAAAATATCGCGCTCTTTGTTGCGACGGCTTTCGCGCCGCAAGCTTGGCGCGTGAAAGATTGACAAAAAATATCTATCCTATCAATTGACGTCGGTTGCTTCAGAGCGACTTTTTTTCACCTGCGGGTCTTATTCAAAATGATTTGCGCACCCGATTGTCAGCAAACAACCTTAATGAGCTCTGCTTTCTCAACAAAAACCTCCCTAAGGTCAAGTTTGATTATTGACTATCTACGTCACAGCTAAAAGCTACTTACGTTAAAACCCTCTAGAGACCTGTCTTTTTAGAGTTCAGTTCAATACCAAGTTCAATTAGTACAATTTGAAATTTAGATTACTTCGAGCACTAAACTTTAAATTAATAATGAATAAAAGAGTGGAATTACGGTTCTGTTTGATTTTGACACTCCTTTCGCTCCTGAAAGGTAGGTAAATAATTTTTCACATTTTCATCTTACTCAAGTACCTCTTTAGTGTTTAGGTCATTGGTTAGTGTACAAATAGAACAATTTTTATTATATCAAGTTTTCTTGTAAATTATATCGCCATCGGTACCGGTATCGCCGATACGTTAATACACTTATCGGTGTCGGTATCGTATCGGCTAAAACAAGTATCGTTACATCCCTAATGTAAATTGAAAGTGATTTTTCAATTTTTTCCACATTCAAATTTGCGTCAGGTATAATGCGTGCCGCAATGCGTCTCGTATTCAACATGCCTTGCGAGAATGGCATCAGCGTCGCCCTTTTGTATCATTTTGTATCGTACTTTTTGTTTGTGCGAAGATATGACTAATAACATCCATGAGTCTTATTATCTTGTCCTTCCACAAAAAAAAATCGCGAAAAATCGCTTTATTTTGGACGTTAACAGTGGTGAAAGCCCTTAAATGGTTCTTGGATATCATATATACCAGCTTTAAAGAACTCGTTTAAAGTTTAAAGTATGGTGCTGCTACCGCTCGTCCGGCTGACTGGTACAAGCGCATTCAACTTTAAGAATTCTGATGCCTAAAATTTAGGAATATCCAATCTAGGAATATAGGAACTCGCTCGGTAGCTCATTCAATTTTAGGAATGAATCGCTCATTCAATTTTAAGAATATCTCAATGAAATTTTCAGGCCATATAGCTATAAGGTGATACTATCGAATAAAAATATTATTGGAAAATGCTCATTCAATTGAAGGAATTAGTAGCTCATTCAATTTCAAGAACATTTCTATGAAATTTCCAGGGAATATAGCTAAATGGTGATACTATGGAACAAAAGTATTTTTGAAAAATGCATTTTTTCGACCCACCCAGGTAGATGTAGCCTGTTAATATATGTATTGTCTGGGCGTGTTTGGGTTTAAGTGCGTTTGAGTTTGTTTCTATAAGGTTGGGTTTATTTGTGTGGGTTTAATTCGCCCAGATTAGGTTTACCTACATAGTATGGGGCCATTCTGATTTGGTTAAAATGTTTTGAATTAGTTCGGATTTATGTTTGATTGCATTGCTGGGGTGTAATTGCATTGTTTGGCTTTGTTAAGAAATGGTAGGGTTAATATGAGTGATTTTGTTGTGACTTGTGACTTATTCCGATAAGGTTGGCTTTCTTTGTTCGGGTTTAATTTGCATATCTTCGGTTTGTTTCGGTTTAGCTACACAGTATGGGTCCATTCTGATTTTGTTAGATTGTTTTGGCTTGTTTGGTACTTTCGTTGGATCACTTGGGTTTGTTTGGGTTTGCCTATGTTACTTTCCATCAATATTGGTTGATTTTGTCAAATTTTCCTTTCAAAATTTCACTTTCTATCAAAATTAGTTGGGTTTGTCACAAAATTCAGTTGCGTAGTTTTTGTTTGTTTGGGTTTCTTCGACGAAAAATGGCTGTGCGCCAGCACAATAATAATTTTTAAGTTTTCCAGTTATGGGAAATCGAAAATAAACAAATTGGCAGTCAATCCTATCAGGGCAGCGCCCTCGAAAACAATTACTAACATTTTTTTTGCTTTAAAAAAAAATGTTGTAGGATTTGCTTTTTTTGTTTCGATCCTAAGTCGTAGCATAATTTTTTTCCGATAGAGTAATACCGAGTTTGACGGCGCTCCGACAATGAAATATTCTTGGTGAACGTTTTCGCAGGCTTGGAGCTCGGGGAGCTTCTGCACGACGATCTCTTCGGGCTGTTCGAGGCGATGTCGGCGATCGAGATGATGGACCCGAAAATGGATGCGGGAATGCTCTGCAACAGGGGCAACAACAAGTCTTACACGTTCGAACAGGCGGTCGAGAGCGGAGCTATAAAATTGGACAACCTGAGTCCATCGGAGATCATCGGTATAATAGACTCGACGTACGCCTGTATAGTCTCCTGGCTGGAGGGTCACAGCCTGGCGCAGACCGTCTTCACGAACCTCTACCTTCATCAGCCTGCACAGATATTGGACAAAACTCTCAAAACATTCTGCTACGCTATTTACAAAATCATCGAGATCATTAAGGACTATATAAACAAAGCGTTGGTCTTCGAGGAAGAGGACTTTCAGAGCGTTGCCTACGGCTACAGATTGCAACAGGATATCACCGAACAAAAAACGATATCCATGCTGAGAGAGGTCGAGGAAGAGTTGCACAAAAAGAGTAGGATAAAGCCTGTCGATGATGACACGGAGAAACAAGTGAGACCTCTTTTGGAATCGAATTACGGAATTTTAGCCGCTACTGTTGCCATTATCCAGTATCGATGATACTGAATCTAAATATCACATACACAAATCTAAATATCTCGGATCACTACCAAATATTTGGTAGTGATCCGAGATATTCAGATTTGTATCATCGATACTGACCTTGAATGACCTTGAACGACTTTGACCCACGAATGTTTTTTATGCGACTTGAGGTGCTCCACAAGATGGTTGAAAGAGATGTACCATTCTATTTTAAAAAGTGAAGGTGACCTTCACTACGTCAGCGCCTCCACCGAAAAAAAAAATTGGTCGCATTTTGTGGTCCCTTTTACACCGTACAACTTTTGTCTAGAACATTTTTTTGTGACGTCGATAATTACCGGGTTATTTCGGGTGGCAGAGATAAGAGGGACACCCTGTATGATAAGTATATTAGTAAAACGTCAATTAGTAAAACGTCACAAAACGTTGTTTCGAGAAAAACGCGTTTAAAGTTTGTTTGGGTTACATAAATACATTTAAAAAAAATTAAATGTCTTTCGGAAGTGTTTTCATTAAGTGTAACAACTTCTATATAAATATAAATTATATAAACCCATCAAAAAAATCATGAAAATAGCCTTTCTTCAGCCTCCAAAGTGAGAAGACCCCTTAATTAGAGCCTGTTCGTTACTACAGAGTGACAATACAATCAATGCGAATCAGATTACAAGCATGCGTTGAAAGTCTCTCATCACTTTGAGCACCTACTATAAGAGCGAGTGTGTGCACCGTTTTTCAAATCGATATTAGGCTAAAAACATTGAAATTCCTGTTGTTCTTACGCTAAATCTTGATCGATTATCTTGAAATTTTTTATCTTGAAAATTAAAAAAAACGGATGAATAAAAGATGCACCACGAAGTCGAAGTGATTTCAGTCTCTCAGACTCAGCACTGTTTCGAAAGTTCTTTTTTTAAACGCCGACTAAAGTGATTCACTTGTTTTTCAGTATAACGACGGATTGGCTCTCTACACTAGAATAAGATTCACGAAGATGTTTTATCAGACGTTGTCGTTGATGAGCAAGAAGGACCAGTTGCTACAAAATCTCGTAGACTGCCAACGTCTCCTCTCGAATTCCTCGGACATGATACAGATTATGATAAAGACGGTGAATCGAGGCGACAAGGCCGACGAAATATGTGAGTTGCACTAATTGAGACATTAGAATACTGAGAGGAGTCGAAAAAGTGAACAAATTGTCCGAAGGACCTGCAGCTCGGCGCTCTCTCACGGCGATAGTCCCGATGATGTTTTGAGGTTGTTGCTTAAAAATATCGGGGTGAATAGATATTAATGAAAATAAAAATCGTATTGGTTGAAGCCTGGCGACAGGATTACCTTAATGAAATCTACAGTATCATCTCTTAACAGTAATTGATTTTGAAATTTTCTGCAGACGACTTGAGGTAGTACCTCCACAGAAGAGTTGAATTAAGAAATGGTTGAAATTTGACATATACGTTATTTAATACATTATCCAAACATTTGTGAAATTTGAATAAGTTTGACCACCCCAAACCTGAGATATTTACACTTAAAGTTGGCTTGGTTTACACGTAACAAATGCGTTATGATGGGCAAACAGAGCATCATTAATTCTACCGTCAAAACTAAAATTAAGAAATTGATAAAAAACGAGGATAAGCTACAGTAAGATATCACGAATAATGTGAAAAAAAATGAGAATGATTCACCATCTAGTTTCCAAGATATAACCATGAGAGGCCTTCACAATTTTGGTGCAAAGCCTGGCAAAGCCTGGAAAAAAAACAATTGGGGCAAAGCCTGGACAGGCCCGGCAAAAAGTTTACTGGCAATGGTCGATCAAAAACACAATACAAAATATATTTTACGGCAATAAATGATATCCATCGTATTATCCACTAGTACCGAGTCAATATTGCGTAGTTTTTAATTTTATTCATTACTAATTAAACCAATTATCAATCTTTTAAACATGAACATGGTATGTAAACTTTTGGTTGAGATTTTCCCGGAGGAACTACCTTAAATGTTTAACTCTGGTTTGAGAATTACCAAAACAGAGCCCTAATATCCATTTACTGGAAAAAGATTAGAATACAGCAACAGTAAATTAAAATGTCGAATTCTGATCTATTATTACGAATTTGTTCTGAAATTTGGCAAAAATAAAAGATTGACACTATCTTAACGAGAGGGTAGGAATTTCAGCGTGAAAAAAAATTATGATAATTTTATTCATCTATATGAATAGAGTAAATTTATTGAAACCTTTTGTACATTGTCAAGTGTCATTTCAAGAACAATCCGTGAAAATTGTACGCGAAAATATCCACAAACAAGCCGGTGACAAAGCTTTTCCAAGAACGCCTTTGGAAAAACACGATTTGCGGTGTTCACTGTATCTCGGCTAGAAATGACCTGAAATCAAGTACCATTAAAATTTAGTCGAAGTATCATCAAATCATCCTCCCAACGGGCTTTGATAATTTTTTTTTAATTTCTAAATTCTTGGTGGTCATGTAAAGTGAAAAGTGCTATTTTCCACGAAAAACTTCGCCATTTTGGGGGTGAAAAACCCCCTCAATGTAAAAAAATCTCAAACTAACCGTTGGGGGGAGGTATTTTCTATGTGGAAAGTGTGTACCAAGTTTGAAATAAATCGGTCATGTAGTTTTCAAATGGCAGTGAACACAGACTTTGAAAAAGTGATTTCGAGAAAAACGCGGCACCGGCTTGTTTGTGAATATTTTCGTGTACACATTTCACGGAATGTTCTTGAAATGACACGTAACAATGTACATAAGGTTTCAATAAATTTACTCTTTCCATATAGATGAAAAAAAATCGCAAAAAAGTGTTTTTTTTTTCACGCTGAAACCCCTACCCTCCCCTTAAGTAACACAAGTAATACTTATCCTCCATACTTATAAACACTAACATTATTAAGTTATAAAGTTATGAATTAAATTATTATAATTATTATGATATTATACATTTTCAATAAATTAAAGGTATTATTATTATTATATGTTATAAAAGTTATATATAGACTAATATTATAAATATTATAAAGTTAGAAACTCAACTTATAAAGATAGTATTGTTTTCGCCTTAGAACGCCAACACTGTGCACAGCCGTAGCGTAACTAAGTTGCGCAAGTACCGCAAACTAGAAAAATTCCGTGTGGCGTCGAAATTGGACATTAAACTGAGAAATCGCTTTTACCGGCACCTGTGATTTTTATGCTAAATTATAATGATTCGAGCTTGTATCGACAATTCATATTCTTTATCGATTTTTAATATAAATCAATTTGCGTCCATTCATTAGCCCCAGCCCATTCGCTGGTCGGTTTACTCTATCAACTGTCGAATTACTGACGTTTTTCAGCAAATCATCCCAGCATCATGGGGTTCGACCCAATGGTCAATCAGAGGCTACTTCCTCCAACGTTTCCTCGTTACACGAGAATCAAACCGAGAGTCGAAGCGCTCGAGTACATGGACGAGCTATTGAACAGATTGAAAACGGTCACGAAAATCTCCGGTTGCACCGGATTCCACAGTGCTCTCGTAAGCCGTATTTTATTTAAATATATTCTCAACACTTTTTCTGCGGAGTCTCAATCAGGGTTGTTACGCATCTGGGAAACAGGGAGCACCAGGAAAACCAGGAAAACACAGGGAATTTCTTTTCTCCTGGAATAGTCAGGGAAAGTCAGGGAATTTTGGAAATTCTCTGGAATTTTCTCAGAATTTACTTTTTGCAAGAATTACGAACAATAAAACCGACTTGACAAAAAAACTGAACAGTATCAAAATAAATATTTTTGTATATTTTTAATATTTATATTTTGCTTCATTATATGCAAAAAAAGTTATGTCGGTTCCAAACATTGAAAATTAAAAAAACTGAAAACTAATTTACTCTAAAGCTCTATACATTTGTATAAGATCTGTCGATACACAACCACATTATTATTATTATAGATAAGTGTTTATATTTATTTTTAATTTATTGTCACCGGCATCAAAATGTCTGTTTATAATGAAAAACAGACTCTGTATTTGCTTTAAATGTGTTTTTTTTCAATTTTACAATGTTTAAGGGATAACACCATTCGAGCGGCAGAAAATAAGGCCTAACTTTGACAGTTTATTTTGGGAGTATGGAAAAAGGAATAGGATTTCTTTTGAGAGGGTTTATTTAACACATTGAAGTATAAAAAAAATTATTATAATTTTCATACAAAATGGCGGCGACAGAGCCCATCTTGAAAAACGTGTTCTTTACAAATAGCTTCACGGGCGGAGGGTTTTCTCGTAAATTATAAGACCTGGAACAAAAACCAAAAAAAAATTATAATCTATACAGGGTGAATCTTGGATATCTTCGAAACTATAAGGTTCACAGCAATATTTTCTCATATGAAATTGCGCAGTACGAAAGGGGCCATCCGATAGCGATAATCGTTTTTTTGCAGGTGGAGGTACTTCGGACATATGAAGGTCGACTCCATTTTTTAAAATGGATCGGTATGGTTTTTTCTTCTGTATCATGAAAGAGGAGCTTAATACGAGTTCAACGACCTATAACGTAAGGTCATTTAAGGTCATAAAAAGTACAGAAAGGCGATAATACTTACAGTTTCGGTAGTAAATAAAATTACTATGTTTATAGTAGGTGTTCAAAAGGTTACACGCGTTTTGACCCGACGACAAAATATCCGCGACGAAATATCCGCAGGAAAAAATATCTGCCGATATTATATACAGTTTAAAGTGTACAGTCATGCCGTTGAAATTTATTCCATGTTAATGCGGTCCTCTAGTTTCTCGGCTGTTTTTTTACGGCTTTTTCAATAATTTTTTACGGGCAAAGCATCGGAATAATCAATCTCATTGTTTTTGCATAATCTTTATTAACATTTAAATAAGCTTTACAAATTTTTTGAAGTCAAAATATATAATAGAATAAACGTTATAGTGGCCGACAGGAAGACATCAAGTAAAAGAGGTGCTTGACGGTGACCAAGATTGCGGCTGTTCTGCTTATCTGAAATCAAAAAACCAAACGGCATTTTAATCTTCATATTTAAGACTAGCGATTGAACTAGAGTGAATTCTAAATTACAAAAATTGACTTTTTTATACACTTTTGAAAATTACATTCTATTTTTACTCATTTTTTCTTAAGTTTTTCGCTCGTACAAAAAAAACTATCGAAGCAATCATGATAATCCTAGTTCAATCGCTGGCTTATAACATATCAAAGATGCTGTATAAATTTGAACAAGATCGGTGCAGTAGTTTCTGAAATATCGTGGTCACCGTTTCGAAAAATGGTGTTTCGAGAAAAACGCGTTTGAAAGTTCGCGCTCCCGGCGCGCGCTCCGTATACCTGCTCCGTTCCAGGGCCGTAACTTGTGAATCACTTCGAATATCGAAAAATCCTTTGGCACACATTTTCTACACATGTTGTAGATGTGATTTATGAAAAAAAAAATCGATTTTTTCGACCCGAGAAACTAGAGGACCGCCTTAAGCGTACAGTCATGCCGTTGAAATGCATTCCATCATAAAAAGGAGGGAAATTATTAATAATTGACGGATATGTTTAGGGTTTATTTGTTTGGGTTTGGTTGTTTGTTTTGGTTTGTTTGTTTGGGTTCAATGAAGAAATTATTAATATGTGACGGATATGTTTGGGTTTGTTTGTTTGAGTTCAATGACGAAATTCGTATCATGCCCCCACCCTACTATCTCACACACCCCACAAAGGTGTTTTGCGCGCGACCCCGTTGATGTGGTGGACGAGATTTAGGATTTTGTCATCGAATATTTTGTCGCGGATATTTCGTCGTTGGATCAGATGTCACGCAGCCGTTCAAAATGACGACCATCAGTATGAATGCAACATTGGATCCTTTTTTCGATTGATTGACTTGCAATTTTGTTGGCATTCGCCGTAAATAAGAAGCATATCGACTTGCTCGTCAAACGGATACATTGTACTCGATTGGCCGATTTATCGATACTAATCTCATCATGTTTATCTTATCCTGCAAACTTATTAAAGTGTCCTTGAAACAGTGTTTACTTTCAGTGAAGTAAACCGTAAGTATTATCGCCTTTCTGTACATTCTGTACCTGTTTAATAAACGTGTAAACGTACATAATAACGTACGCATTGATAGTGATGGTCGTCATTTCGAACACTTACTATAAACGTAGTAATTTTACTTACTACCGAAACTGTAAGTATTATCGCCTTTCTGTACTTTCTATGAGCTTTAATGACCTTACGTTATAGGTCGTTGAACTCGTTTTAAGCTCCTCTTTCATGATACAGAAAAAAAAACATAGTGATCCATTTAAAAAAATGGAGTTGACCTTCAAATGTCCGAAATACCTCCACCTGCAAAAAACTATTATCGCTATCGGATGGCCCCTTTCGTACGGTGCAATTTCATTCTGCAAATATTTCTGTGAACCTTATAGTTTCGAAGATATCCAAGGTGCTAATAGTTACTGATCCACCCTGCATATTATTAGCTATGGGACTACGTAGGGATTTTTTCAATGAAATTTTGAAAAAATTGCGCACTTTGAAAGAAATAAATCGATCTTTCGCCCAAAAAATAAGTAGTGAATTGTTTATAAAAAGAAGCTTTACATTTACTCAAAAAACGGCTACTACTCCTATAGAGAATGTAATTGTGAAGCTCCTATCAAAATTTCAAATCGATTCATGCAAAGGTGTTCGAGTAATCCGTTCTCCCAGTTTGGAAAAAAGTGGTTTCGAGAAAAACACGTTTAAAGTTGTACGAGGCGCCTGGAAGAAGTCCGAAGCGCTGCGGAAAAATCGATAATTGAACCTTTAAAAAAAAATCGCTATAGGACTAATTGCATATTGTTTTTATGAGCCCAAAGTATTTAAAAAAAAACGATTTTTCCAAAATCCTAGACTGACGTTATCCCTTAAATTATCTTTTGAATTTCGGTTTTTCAGGATTTTTATTTCAATTTTCAACATTTCCATATACAGTCCGACCTCCGAATAAGAAACCAAAAGCCCCCAAGGGGAAGAGTTTTTCTTATATATCGCATACCCCCACCAGGCGCGCGCACCGCGCTCACTACCTCTGTCTGCCTCTCTCACTCTTTTCCGCATGCGATCTTCTCAACAAGAAACTCGCTCGAACGAGTTGCAACTTAGTATTCACATCGCCCATGCAAAAACGTTTTCGACTGCGCGTCGAAATTTATTTAGCGAATTTTTGTTTCACGTTAATATACATACTATTGAATATTATTGTGTACTACTGTATCTGAATTACTATTAACTGTCATAAAATGATCGAAACTGTAAAGAAGCGTAAGAGATCAGACTGTAGTATACAAGTCGAAGAAAATATTACAGAATCTGCGCGGCAAGGTGATAATTTAGACAAAGAGCTTTATGTCCATATTGTTTTATCCCATTTATATAAAAGAAGAAGTCAATATCTCTGAGGATTCATCTTCAATGGCAGAGTTCGACTCTCTCGAAAATATTCCACCGTCAGTTGAGTGCGTTGCGGGTCAAAATAATACGCAACAAGACGAAAACGCTTTTCATTGCGTCTCGGAAACTTTTGCTGTTTTATATGAAAATCATTCAACGCCCTTCTTTGTTTTTTTTATATGAAATCTTGTCAACACATATATGTATCTTTTTAATGAATACAAAAAATTTATAATAAAATTGTCGATTTTTTGTTACATTCACACACGCACACACGCATACTCACGCACGCATGCACACATCAATTTACAGTACAACGTTCACTCTATTTTGCCCGAATAATCTCTCCCAGGCTGGTTTCTTAACCAGAGGTTCCGCGCACAAAATTCTCGAGCTCGGAGTTCGAGTCGGAGTGGGGGAAGCGCTCGAGTGAGAAACTGGAGAAAGTTTTTTATTGCCGGGTTTCTTATTCGGAGGTCGGACTGTATTTGATCTTAGAAGAAATTATGTTATCCAGTTCAACATCATTTTTCAATAGCACGATCGAAATGCGAAATTCTTTTGTTTTTTTCACGTCGGCTAAAAATATTTTTTTTTCACTTAAATGATTCATTGCTATTTCTACGTATATAAGTTTTCCCGTATAGTTTGTAACGTTCACAAATTCTAGTATGGTTGAAACGATACTTAACTTGTGGTCTTTAACTTAAAAATATATATATATATACTTGATGAAAACAAAGTGTTCTTTATGTGACCCTAATCTGGGTCATTTGCATAACCTCGAATTTTTGAAAAACCTGTATGGAAAACCTGGAAAAGTGAGGAAATTTCTGAGTCGATAATGCGTAACAACCGTGTCAATGATCGAAAGCTTAGGACAATTTTGAGCAATCAAGCGAATACGAAAATGGGAGTTCAGTTACGATCATTCTGATTTAAAAAGTTGAAAAGCTCTCGAGGGCGTCCTCGAGAACTTCTCATTCAAACGACGTCTTTGGCGACGTCGCTCTATTCTCAGCGATTTGTGTTGCCCCTTCATAACGCTGATACATCATTTTCAGGATTTCTTTCTAGAATTTTCGCGCTCGAGTCCCTGCATACTCTCCCGCTCGATGTTGCAAATAATATATTTACCAACGAACCGTGTATTCGGAACGCAAAATTTTACGGACGTGCTGCGAGACGCGGCGAGAAATTTCACAGCTCCGCCGGCGCTGATGCCAAAGAGCACGCTGCTGCAGAATCAACAGGCGAAGGAATACGTCGACAGCTTTTTGGCCCAGTGTGGCACACTGTTCGGCAGTCTGCTGCAATTGAGCGGTCACAACAGGGCGAGGCAGAGGGACAAACTTGCACACTTGCTGGAGGACTTTGCGACCCTGCACGACGAGGTCAGTCAATTATTGCGGCCGTGGAGACGAGAGAAACAGGAGGGAACGCATCGGTAGCTAGACGAAACCGCGACGGAAATTCCTCGTGCCAGCCATCGGGGTTGAAATTCCGAACGTTGAATTATCAGAACGCTCAAAACTCCGAAAATATACTACCCCGAAAGATCAAAGCTCCGAAAGAATTTCACACGAAAGACCAAATATCCAAAGCGCCTAAAAAATATATTAAAAGAAAATATTCGTAGTCGGCCATTTTGTACATAGAAAGAAAATATATATTTTTTCTAACAGCTTGATATTTATAGTAAATAGTAGTGTAATTAATTTTATGAGTGGATCACTTTTTCATACGAAAAAAAAATTGTTAAATTCGCACATGATTTTATACCCGTTACTGTGGCCTAACGCCTTAAGAAGTGGTTTTACGTCAATTTCGAAATTTGTCTAGACAATGTTATACGTTCTACATAATTAACAGTCAACTGCGTAGACTTTCGCTGGCATAATCTTGACCAACCTTGTAATTTCGGAACATTAAAATTAGGAATTTCAAACCATCGGCGCATTCAAAGTTCGGAATTTCGGAGATCATGCCAGCGAAAGTCTACACAGTTGACTGTAAATGATATAGAACGTACAACATTGTCTACACAAATTTCAAAATTGATGCAAAATCACTTCTTAATAACAAAAAAATCTTGAAATAATTCGTCGATTTATTGAAAATTTTGAAACTTTAAAAACTTTCATAGCCGAATTATTTTTACGGTGTTAAGATTTCCGGAGTTTTGGTCTTTCGTGTAAAGCACTTTCGGAGTATTGAGCGTTCTGATCATTCAAAATTCCGAATTTCAACCCGGCCCCGTCTTGAATTTCGGAACATTAAAATTCGGAATTTTAAACCGTCGGAGCAATGGAAGTTCGGAATTTCAACCCGGCCCCCAGCCATCTTGAGGTGGCACTTTCCATCACTGGACTTTCGTCCAATTCGCTCAGCACCCCATTCGCGATTTTCACGTCCCAGAGGTGGCGCACCGATTTTTCAATATGGCCGCTCAAAATATAGACCCGAATGTAAACAATTACATCGTTCTTGATTTCCTGCGAGGTGGCTATTGGATTTACGTCCATGGTAGATTGTAAAGATGCTACTGCAGTGATTCATTTATTTTCCGCTCTTTTTTAGCTCCTTCAGCTCTGGATTAACATTTTTCAAGATTTTGAAAGTCACTTCCGACGTCACTTTTTAGACGAGACGTCGGAAATTGTATGTATACACTGCATATAACAGCAATAACTTTGAATATCGCTCGATTTATTATTTATAAAGATACAAACTCGGAAAAAAATCTTGTGGAGTGACTATAAACTCGCCTTGATGACCTAGAGAGAGTCATTTTCAGAGCGAACAACCACTTTTTTCAAAAGACTTTATGATTCGGTGGCTTATGGAACGACAATTCACTTTTATTCTCCGCCTTGCACCCTGGGACACAGGTGAATCTCGAGTAATTTGTCGTTTAACATTTTTTTTCTATTATCAATGTATTTGGACCAAGTTTACTATACTAAAGTATGTCCCACAACGACCTGACATTTTTATTTATTGAGGCCTTAGGCCACAGTAACGGTAATAAAATCATGTGCGAATTAAACAATTTTTATTCGTATGAAAAAGTGATTCACTCATAAAATGAATTACACATTTATTTAGTATGAATATATATATATATATATATATATATATTTCATGTACAAAATGGCCAACTACTAATATTTTCTTTTTTTTTTCGGCGCTCCGCGGCGTGACATTTAGCATCCACAATTTTTTACCTAGAACAAAAAACAAAAATTCTCGTCATTCTACATTAGAATACCCAGAGAGGTAGGTACGGAATTTAAAAAATATTGTTTTATTCAACAGTTGTAGGTATTTGAACTTAAGAAATGAATTTTCAGTGAAAAATTTCGTTATAACTGCTCATAAAGTATTCAGAATATGAAAAGTTTTTGATTAATTAGAAATGTCGTACGTACTTGTCTGCGAAATGTAATTAGGAATATAACTTTTAAATTTGAGAAGTTTCGAGTAGTCGGCCATTTTGTACATCGAAAAAAAAACAAAAAATATATTTTCTAACAGCTTGATATTCATACTAAATAGATGTGTAATTAATTTTATGAGTGAATCACTTTTTCATACGAAAAAAATGGTTAAATTTGCACATGATTTTATACCCGTTACTGTGCCCTAAGGCCTCAATGAAATTAGTCCGCAATTATGCCAAAATGTTATTGAAAATTTCCTCGTAAGAGTGAACGTTTGCAAACAGGGACGAGGCGGCCATTTATCGGATATTGTGTTCCTCACACAACCTCCATATTTGTACCTTATATTAAAATAAGAATATTCGTACTTTTCAAATAAATAATACGTTTTATTAATAAATCAAAATGTCAGGTCATTTTGAGACACCCTACAGAAGAGGTTCTGCCTTACGCCGCGAGAGGCGCCAAGACTCTTCGGGATCGCGAATACCCCCTCCTGTGTCTCTTGACTTTCGGTTGCGACATGCAAGTCCAACACGTTTGTTCCTTGTACATTTTGAATTTCCGACTGGATGTGAAAAGGCGAGAAAGAACTAAACGAATAACTCAACAGGCTGAACGAGTCGATCAACATTTGCACACTCTGTCGTTGAAGAGCGACACGTCGAGGCCTCATCTCGCGTGTTTCGGCACGTGGATACTCTATCACACACTGAGAGTCATGATAATGTATCTACTGAGCGGCTTCGAGCTCGAGCTATATTCCGTGCACGAGTATCATTATATATTCTGGTACCTATATCAATTTCTGTACGGATGGCTCGTGTCGGCGCTCACGAGGGCCGACACTTTCCTCATGGAGCAAGAGGCCCACAGCGAGGCGCACAAGGGCAGAGGAGGGAAAAAAAGTGCGAAGAGCAAGAAGAAGAAGGTCGCGCCTAGACCGTTCAGCCTAGAAATGCTTATGTATCAAGCGATGCAAAATATTTGCGGCGGATATTACAAGGTAAGACTCGAGCACCATTGTGTCGCGTAGCGATATTTTTTAATTGATGAGCCATTGTTGTTGTAGTTATTATTATCGTTCATTGATCGATGGCGGTTGTTCGCTTCTTTTCTAGATTTATCATTTGGGGCGTTTCGAGACTAAAGTCGGAATATTCGGATTCGATTGAATTTTATATCACCGAAGGATTCATTTATGGTGCAGTAACTACGCCATTGGTGTTAACAAAATGGCGTAGTTATGAAAAAAGTCTGTTTTCTTGCCTATAAAATGGTCGTTTTTTTCAATGCCAAATCGTCAATTTCCATCCAATCAAAAATATCCTACGTCATTGTAAAGTCAATATATTCATGAGTACTCAGTTCAAATTTCAAGTCAATCGGATAATTGCTCTTTGAGTTACAATGTCAGCAAATTTGAAAAATCTCATTTCGAGAAAAACGCGTTTAAAGATTTAACTATCGATTTTTGCAAGATAAAATGATATTGATATAAATGATACTGATATTCTTGAAAGTATAAGGGGGGATTGTCTTTTTTTTTCGCAAAATTTACCGCTTTTTGGGAATTTTTTTGTGAAGAAAGTATACAACGGAAAACTTGTGAAACTTGGCATATAGTTTTATTGATCTGTTTACTACATACAAAGAAATTTTTAAACAATTTCATCAAAAAATCCGCCTCCCACTCCCCTCGATGCGCGATGGTCCTTTTTTGATGGTGTGCACGATTACAGCCTTCACGTTCATCCTGCAACAAAAACCCAAAAAGCATTTTACTTTAGACACATATAGCTATCATTCGATGAAGGGGAAAAAAAAATTGACGATTTGGTGACGTTTTGAACTTGAAGTATCGATTTTTCGAAAAAGATTGATCGATTTTTTGTTATAAATAAAAAACTATTAAACGTATTGTTTTTTTGCTTCATCAAACGATAAAAGGATGTCAGCTGAGCATTCTGTCCAAATTTGAAGGCAATCGGTTGAATAGTTTTTGAGAAATCGTGCACACCAGTTGTGAAAAAGCTGTTTCGAGAAAAACGCGTTTAAGGGGGGATTTTTTGATGAAATTGTTAAAAAAAATTTTTGTATGTAGTAAACAGATCAATAAAACTATATGCCAAGTTTCACGAGTTTTCCGTTGTATACTTTCTTCACAAAAAAATTCCCAAAAAGCGGTAAATTTTGCGAAAAAAAAAGACAATCCCCCCATAAACTGTCGAGGAAGGCGAAAAAAATCGATTTTTCGAAAGTGTCACACTGGTATAGCCCCTTAAGGTTCAAGTTGAATCTCTAACCATTTGGTAATAGACGTGACACCTCGTGAACACTGGTTGTAGGGCTGCAGGGACTAGAATAATAGTGAGGTTTCAATTAAAACCTGGGGAAGCCGTAAAATATAAAATTAAATTGCTGTAATAAATTATTGGAAACTTTCAATTGTGGGCAAGTGAGCATTTTATTCCAAATTCGTCCGCGTCAAAGTGTGTGGCAAGGAAGGGTTAAGGGGTTAGGTTACTGTGACACGAAAAACGGGATGTATAAAATTACATAAAAACTTTTTTTAACGGATTTATAACCCAATACAGATTCCCAACCCCATACAGATTGTTCTGAAAATTTGTGATTGTGAATTTTTAATAGCTATGAAAATACTTGAAAGTTTCAAAACGAAGAACGTAGGGCCTATGTAATAGGTGATTGATGCATAAATAGTCCACTTAACAAGGAACATCACTTTGGTGTCTTCCTCCGATTTTGTTGAAACATTTTTTTGTGAAAGAGCATCAAAAACTAAAAGACACGTATTTTTTTATCGGCGGAAAAACGGTTTTAAGGGGTGAAACGCACCCTAAAAAATGAGGATGTTTTTTGTCGATAACGTTTTAACGGTTCGAGATATAGAAGAATTTCAAATTGCAACAATGTTTATTTTTTTTGTATACTATACATTCGAGATGAGAACGATAACGTTATCGACGAGAAATACCCCTATTTTCGAGGGTGCGTTTCACCCCTTAAAACTGTTTTCCGCCGATAAAAAAAATACGTATCTCTTAGTTTTTGATACTCTTCCACATAAAAAAGTTTCAACAAAATCGGAGGACACCAAAGTGATTTTCCTTGTAAGTCACTAACAATTTTATTGCACTGCAAGTGATATGAACTGTTGTGTGCGTTTTCTCAACGACAGCTACTCCCTACACTCTATCTATTGCATGCGCCCCACGTTTTTCGTTTTAAATCTTACAAGTATTTGCAAAGCTATTAAAAATTCATAATCACTAATTTTCAGGACAATCCGTATGGGGATTATGTATTGAGTTATAAAACTGTATGGGGCTAGGAGAAGTTATTTTATACTTTTTAGTCCGTTTTAAAAACGCTAAAATAATATAGCGTAACAAAATTTCGCGTAGAAGAAAAAGCAAAATTTTACACACACAAGACGTGTGTGTGTGTGTGAAATATTGTGAAATATTATTTCTTCTCTAGGCGTAAAAATGGGGGAAAAACTTCGTGAAGGTATTAAGAAATCTGGAGATAAAAGATATAATAACAATGATGAGGGAGCGAAGAGAAGTGAACAAAATAGACGAAAGGAAAAAAGAGACACTGGAAAACTTCAAAAACAGAATTTTAAGGGAGACTTTGTCCTTGGAGTGCCTTTTTTCAGGTGTTTACATTTTTTTTTAAGGAAACGAGTAAAGCTTTTTGAGTGCGGTCTTTTCTTGCCTTTATTCATGATATACAGAACGTTAAAAAAATTTTTTTTTTTTGAAAAAAAAAAAACCAAAATGGCGGCCGTTGCAGCTCCGCGAAAACAGGTCCTCAAATCGCGGGAGGTAAACGGCTGACATCACTGCCCCCTCTTTGTTGATCTGAAACACAAATTCAAAGCATATTATCAATCTGTGACCCTTTGGTCATGGAATGACGGATGGGTTTTTCGTTTAGTACAAATTTCGGAAAATGGCGGCAATTTAAAAAAAATCGAATTTTCGCGTTTTTGTTCGCATAAAAAGATAAACAATAAATGCAAAAATGTATCTATCGAAAAAACGATCCGTCATTCCGTGAAGACATATTTTGTGAGTATGCTCTCCAAATTTCAGGTCGATGTGTTAATTACAGCAGTCAGGAGAATGTCAGCCATTTTTAAAAACGTGTTTTCGAGAAAAACGCGTTTAAAGTTTTGTAATGTCTTTACACAAATGTGTTTATAATTACCGCTAATCGGCAATGCTTGGTCCATAGGGGCATCCCTCCTCTTCTTCTAGTTGCTCATGTTGAGCCGCTAACATCTCCCGCTGCATTTCAAGGACAAAGTCTCCTTTAAGGAGGAAAGAGAAAAAAAATCAGTAAATGGAGGTATAATGATAAGTATAAATATATTATTGAAAAGGTAGGGATATATAAAAAAGGTAGGGACTTAGTATCAGAGAAAGCAAAGCAGAAAGCAGACGAGTGGATGGAAGGAATCGACGATTTGGTAGTAAAGGGGGCAATCATAAGTATGCTGGGAGGGAAAATACAAATAGTGATATGCGAGTACTTTAGGGAAATAGAGGAAGTGTGCATAAATATGAGTAAGGAGCATGGGCGAGGAGAGATAGACGGAGTAGACGAACAAATGAAGAAAGGGTGAATGTGAAAATATTGCGTAGTGTAGGAATGTAGGGCGTCGATAATAAGTGAAAAGTATGTATGTGAAATATTTATGTTTTGTCAAAAGCTTCGCAAAAATGTTGTGCAAATAAAAATCGATACTGCATACCCTAAGTCTCAAAAATGGTGAAGAAATCTTTCCTTTTAAGGCCTTAGGCCACAGTAACGGGTATAAAATCATGTGCGAATTTAACATTTTTTTCGTATGCAAATGTGATTCACTCGTGAAATGAATTACACATCTATTTAGTATGAATATCAAGCTGTTAGAATTTTTTTTTTTCGATGTACAAAATGGCCGACTACTACTATTTTCTTTTGTTATCTTTTTTTAGGCACTCCGCGGCGTGACATTTAGCATCCGCAATTCTTACCTAGAACAAAAAACAAAAATTCTCGTCAATCTACATTAGGAAACCTAGAGAAGTACGTACGGAATTTAAAAAATATTGTTTTATTCAAAAGTTGTAGGTATTTGAACTTAAGAAATGAATTTTCAGTGAAAAATTTCGTTATAACTGCTCATAAACTGCTCATAAAATGAAAAGTTTTCGATTAATCAGAAATTCCGTACGTACTTGTCTGCGAAATGCAATTAGGAACATAACTTTCAAATTTGAAGTAAGTCGAGTAAAAAATGTTGAAGTTATTTGTCAGGCCAATTGGAAAAAAGCTGTTTCGAGAAGTTTCGAGTAGTCAGCCATATTGTAAGTCGAAAAAAAAATATTTTAACAGCTTGATATTCATACTAAATAGATGTGTAATTAATTTTATGAGTGAATCACTTTTTCATACGAAAAAAAATTGTTAAATTCGCACATGATTTTATGGTTAAATTCGCACATGATTAAGGCAGTAGTCTGCTTTAGAAGCCGAAAAAAAGCGTTTTTTAAGCAATTTTTTTGAAAGGGAAAGAAATGATTGCGGTAAACGAAATTTTGAGACGATGGTGTATTATATTCAAGCTTTAAAAAACAATTTTTATCATTAAAAATATTGAAATTTTTCAAAGTTGTAACGATTTTTCTGGGGCGCTTGGAGTCTGCACTTGTAAATCGGTGCCGGTGATGGAGGTCGTGCGATGCATCTGAAACAGTCGAACCAAATTTTTTTTTAGTTTTTATAAGTTCCTTTTCTATATGAACTAAAAAAATACCGAAGAAATGATGAAATTCCAAATTTTTTCGAAGTTTGAAAAAAAATTCACTTTTTTGAAAAAAAAAATTCACTTTAAGTTGCAAAACAAGTAATTTAAATAGTACTTTTGTCCAACTTTTTTATTTCAAATAGAAGATAATTTAATACTGAAGCTAGATCACTTTGATTTTTTTCGATCGGACATATATTTTTTTTGCTATCGCCGGCACCGTTTTCTAAAACTTGTGAAAATGAAAACTCGAGAAAACGGGCTTTAAAGTTTTCGGTCCAAAAAAATATAAGTTTTTGGATACTTACACTAATTAGATGTTAATCAGCTATCCCCGGGCCATACAATAATCCTTCCTCTTCTTCAAATCGATTTTTTGAAGCCTGTAAAGCAGACTACTGCCTTAAAACAAAAATCATGACAACGAGCAAATTTCTTCCTCGCATAAAAGTATCTCCCTCCTTAATTTAAAAAAGTGCACTTCAAATGGCACGAAAAAAAAAGATAATTAGAGATCGCACACAGTTGTAATTTTTTTTTCTCCCAAGGCTCTCGTCGGTTTCCGAATGGACGGTAAAATTCCACTTCCCGAATCGGAATTCGACTCCGAGAGAGTCAGATACGAGCATCGCTTATTGCCGTTCTCGTCGCTGCTCATACCACCCGCGGCGGATTACCAGAAATTCTTCGATCTGACAAATTCTCAAATGCAAAAGCGAAACGTAAGTTGCCCAGGCTAATTGCGCAGACAACATTGAGTGGGGCAATTGTTGAACAGGGCATTGTTATCAATATTGCAATTAATATTTTCTTCGCTATGTCTTTCAAGTTTATCCCGTTGTGGGTCCTTTTTGGGACATTTTGTCGCAGCCCCTTCGTCATTCTCTTTTTTGGCGCGACGAACAATTTTCTGACATTCACGACATTGCAGGAGGCCGCGACGAGCGAAAAGCAATACTACGCGGCATGCAGGCATTTCGAGAGAGCCCGAAATATGTTGGACTGCGCCATATCGCTCTGCCCCGGAAATGCGAATACCGTGAACGAGGTAAGCCCCGAAGAATTTCCTTTTAAGGGGCTGCATCTACCTAGAGGCTCGAAAAAATGGCCAAATTCCGATTTTTCCGTGGGAAACGGTTGGTGAAGAAAAATCGCATTTTTTTAAACTCAAAGCTATATATATTGAGAACCTTTAGAGCCGCTCTTTTTTTCCCAAATTGGGAAAAAATTGTTTTTGATTTCTTCAAAATATAGCTGTTTCGTTTGATGCAATGATGCCAGTTGATAAATTCTATGGTTAAAAAAATGCAGTGTACTTTTTCATTTAAACTAATGGTTTTGGTAAAAAAATTCTCAAATTGTACTTGAGTTTGCCGCTAAAATGATTAAAAAACTTGTGTTTGCCGCTAAAATGATTGCCGCTAAATTTGTACTTAACTTTACGCTAAACCGTACTTGAGTTTGCCGCTAAAATGATTAAAAAAAGGGGGGATTGTCTTTTTTTTTCGCAAAATTTACCGCTTTTTGGGAATTTTTTTGTGAAGAAAGTATACAACGGAAAACTTGTGAAACTTGGCATATAGTTTTATTGATCTGTTTACTACATACAAAAAAATTTTTAAACAATTTCATCAAAAAATCCGCCTCCCACCCCCCTCGACGCGCGATGGTCCTTTTTTGATGGTGTGCACGATTACAGCCTTCACGTTCATCCTGCAACAAAAACCCAAAAAGCATTTCATTTTAGACACATATAGCTATCGTTCGATGAAGGGAAAAAAAAATTGACGATTTGGTGACGTTTTGAACTTGAAGTATCGATTTTTCGAAAAAAATTGATCGATTTTTTGTTATAAATAAAAAACTATTAAACGTATTGCTTTTTTGATTCATCAAACGATAAAAGGATGTCAGCTGAGCATTCTGTCCAAATTTGAAGGCAATCGGTTGGATAGTTTTTGAGAAATCGTGCACACCATCAAAAAAGGACCATCGCGCGTCGAGGGGGGTGGGAGGCGGATTTTTTGATGAAAATGTTTAAAAAATTTTTCGTATGTAGTAAACAGATCAATAAAACTATATGCCAAGTTTCACAAGTTTTCCGTTGTATACTTTCTTCACAAAATTATTCCCAAAAAGCGGAAAATTTTGCGAAAAAAAAAGACAATCCCCCCTTAAAAACGATTGGAAAACTTTTTCAACATGTTAACATTATATACAAAGTATAGAATATAATAGAATTAAACATTAAAAATTATTTCATCATAGGAAAAAGCTATGTTTTGAACAAAACCAAGAATACAAATTTTTCAGTTTAGAAAAAAAAAAATAGAAAGAAAAGTCCTACCACGATGGGTCTTGCGGTGAAAAACGCTAAATTTATCATATTTTGTTAAGAAAAAACAAATGAAATATCAAAAAGGTCGAACTTTGAAAATGTAAAGGTTCTGCAGAAAATCAACAAAAACATGGCCGCCGGTAGATGATGACATTTTTGTTTATCTGAATTATAAAAGCCAAACGGGTTATTCGAGTTAACGATAAATACGAGTCCTTGATGATCGCCGATTTTTTAAATCATTTTTTTAACAACGTTGGAACGAATTGAAACTCGAGCATGCAAAATCTATGAAAAAAGTTGTAATTTTTACGCAATTATCAAGGGGTCTTCTCACTTTAGGTGCTAAAAAGGCAATTTTCATGATTTTTTTTACAGGTTTATATTACAGATTTTGTTATAAAGTTGTTAGACTTAATAAATACACTTTCGAAATACATTTAACCAAATTTGTTATGTATTTATGTAACCCAAACAAACTTAAAAAGCGTTTTTCTCGAAACAACGTTTTTTGACGGTTTGTTGATAACATCTTCGAAACTACCAAACCGATCCTTATGAAATGTTAAACACATATTCTTTACAACTATAGCTATAGCGCATTTCGAGGATTTTTTTAAATTTTGATATTTACTATTTTTTTTTGCCAAAAGCGGTGAAAAAAGTTTTTTGTTTTTTTGAAAAATGTCCGCCATTTTGTTATTTTTCCATATATCAAAGATCGTATGATAGGCGCTATAGCCATTAACATACTCAATTGAAAATCGTTTGATTTTTTTGTTTCGGATGATCCATCTCCGAGATTTCATCAACGGCGCAGACCTACAATTTTTTTAGGACATTTTTTTAACCACCATTTTCGTCTATAAATAGTGACAAATAAACAATAAAAAAAATTAAATGTATTTCGAAAGTGAATTCATTAAGTGTAACAACTTTTCTATCAATATCTATTATATAAACCTATCAAAAAATTCATGAAAATAGCCTTCTTTGGCGTCTAAAGTGAGAAGACCCCTTAAAAAATGAAGATCGATTTTAAAAAGTGAGTTCGTCAACGACCTCTAAATGTTTCTCATCGTATCTCCTGTAAACGTGGAAGCAATACATTGAGTTCTCGACATATCATATCCACCGACTTTAAAAACAGTGTTTCGAGAAAAACGTGTTCAAAGTTTGAAGTATGGTGCTGCTGCCGTTCGCCCGGCCGACTGTTAAAAGCTTTAGCTCATTCAATTTTATGAATATTTCAATGAAATGTTCAGGGGACATAGCTAAAAGGTGATATGAAATGAAAATATATTTGAAAAGTGCAATTTTTTTAACCACCTAGGTAAATGTAGCCCGTTGATCGACGTTTCTTTTCTGACGTTTCTGAAGTTTCGTTGATTATTTTTCAGATCAACGATCTCCTGAAAATAGCCAAGACAAATTTCATCGTCGTAAAACTATTAGCCGGTGGGCATAAGAAAGATTCCAAAGAGCCACCAGTCTTTGATTTCTCGTGTCATCAACACTTTCCATTGATCAAACTTGTGTGATTACGCGACGGAGCGAGGAAGAAGGAGGAAGAAGAGAGAGGAAAGGGAAATCACCGTCGAACGATAGTCACCAGTCGAAAGATCGCTCTTCACACTGTAGAAATAAAATTCACTATTTATTTCACGAACAACAACAACAAGACTAGCAGAAAGGAAGAAGAAAAAAAACAATCGAAAATACGAGACAACGCAAGAAACCGCAATTGAACGTTTTTGTTTATAGTTTTAATCGGCATATGTACATTTGTTCATAAATCTTAATCCCTCGTAAATGATATATGTCCCTCGTCGATGTCTCGAGGTGTAGCAAAAATTCATTAATAAATTACGTCAAATTCAAATATTGAAAATCGATATATACGTGTCAGTTACTGGAGGGAAAAGAAAGCTGAACACGGAAAAACGTATTTAGGATACTGATTTTTTTTTAGAGAATATACCTACGTTCAATAAATTTAAAAAATTGAAGTTGCGCCAAATTCCACTGGGGCGCCTTGAAGAGAGAAGAATCTTCGAGTTTGTTTGGGTTTGGCTATTCAGCACTGAACAATAGGGATGTTGCCCATTCTCGGGAAAGTGTTCAAAAGTGTTCACATATACATAATATATCTCTAAATGTTTATTTAATCTACGTCGTGTGCGTTGGGTCTCATCATTTTGATACAAACAAGTGCGCATGCGCATAATGATGCGCAATGAAACGAGTCATTCGTTGTGCGCATGGTCGTGTTCGTTGGGTCTCATCATTTTGATACGAACAAGTGCGCATGCGCATAACGATGCGCAACGCGCAACTGCGCAATGAAACGAGTCATGCGCAAAACTAATGACTCGTTTCATTGCGCAGTTGCGCGTTGCGCATCATTATGCGCATGCGCACTTGTTCGTATCAAAATGATGAGACCCAACGACCACGACCCATGACTCGTTTCATTGCGCAGTTGCGCGTTGCGCATCATTACGCGCATGCGCACTTGTTCGTATCAAAATGATGAGACCTAACGAACACGACCCTATTTACTTGCAGCGAATTCTTCAAAAATCACGTTTTAATTCATCCGTTTAAAAATTCGCGCCAAAATGTCCAAACCTGTAATTTGACGGCGCGTGACGTCATACTCTGCGAAATACGGGTCTCTAAACAAACACGATAACAAATATTTCAGAATTAATAAGTTCAAGGATGATTTCTAAATTCTCTTCATCACCGTACGACTGTCACGAAGACCTGCAATTGAATAAAACAAAACAAGCCGTAAAACGATACGTAACCTCCAAAATTTGTTCAAATTATTACAGACTTTGTAATATTATTAATGCTATATACATTATTTGTTTCACAAACAACAATTCTTCAGGGTATACTTACATGGAAGTCTTCACATTTCTGAATTCTGCGAAGCAGAAGTCGCTATTTTTCGTAAAAAAATTGTCCACCATTATGCAGTCAATCCTAGGCAAATTCGAACTTTTTGCCTTCACTAATCCAGTCTCCATTATTACAGTTCGCGTAAAATTCAAAATCAATCGAGAAATCTCACAAATTGTATTTTAAGGCGAAGTAAACGGTAACGGCCTAGTATAAGCGGTATGCTTAGAGCGTCGACTCGTTCGTGTGTTGCAAAGTGTGACGTCATGCGCTCTGATTGGTATTCTTCGTCACGTGACTTATATATATTTTTTTACATTTTATTTATCCAAATTTGTCTACAATTTTCGCCAAAATAAAATAAAATAGGCACTTTCGAGCATTACTTTCATTATAAGCTATCACCTCATAATACTTTTTTTATTCTTGGTTACTGGAAACATCCCTTATTGATAACAATGAAGATTGCAGTCACAGAGTTAAACTGTTAGTGTCATTTCGTGGCCAGGCAATTAGATTTGTCAATGGAATCAATTGTGGTTATTAACTTCGACAATTTTGTTGCTTGGGCAATTAAACTTGGATAATTTTACCTTTGGTTGAAATTTTGACTATTTCGTTGCTTGAACAATTTAATTAAATTGTTAAAAAAATTGAATTGTTAATTGTTAATTAAATTGTTAAATTTTAATTCAATCGAAATTTAATGAACAATTTAATTTTAATCGAATTGTTCAAGCAACGAAATTTTCAAAATTTCAACCGGACACTTTAATTAAAATTAAATTGTTCAAGCCACGAAATTGTCAAAATTTCAACCCAACGCCAGCGAATCATTGGTACATTACAGCGGCACTTAAGGGGGGTATTGGAGGTGAACTTATGATTACAACGATAGATCTAGTAGTACACTTTAAGAGGGCGATACCTTTAGGCGAGGAAAAAATTTGCAGATTTTCGTGATTTTTTTTAACAGAAAAATGTCTTCACCACTTTTTGAGACTTAGGGTACGTTTTATTACTACTTTTGACTGTTGAATGGTATTTTTCAAAATTAATCTTCAAAAATGGCGGAGGTATGGCACGATCTTATAAACGGGTTGTTGTCGGACAGCGTGACGCGTAGCGTCGGCGGGATTAATCTGAAAAAAACCAACGAATATTTTTCTCCCATTAATCCTCATACGCAGAATATGCACAGAGAAAAAGCGAGAAATGTTGAAAATCGAATCAATGCTACGCTTTGAAATAAAAGGATGGAATTTCCCGAAAAATGGCTACATCTTGCTATAAAAAATACTTTTTTTTTAATTTTCAAAAAGATTTAGGATAATATTTTAGACAATAAGGTTACAAAGATTTGTACCAAATTTCGTCAGAATTGGTCCATTACTTTTTTAGCTATACGTCACGCCAGTTTTGAAAATGCAGTTTTGAAGACCGTGCCATACCTCCGCCATTTTTGAAGATTAATAAAAAAATACCACGTAAAAGCTAAAAGTAGTAACAAAACATACCCAAACTCTCAAAAAAGGTGGAGAAAAGGCTAGAGAGAAAAAAAATTGGAAGGCTAGTTTTTTGGCAGGTGATTTTGTAGGTGCCGTTGGTGCTAAATCCAAGTTTGCCTAAAAATCGGGATGTAGGGTTTTTTAGGGGATGAAACGGGATGGGGGTGTATTAATGCCAAACTACAAGCCCCACGAGGTTGGCGCCGGGAGACAAAATATTCAGAAAAATCCGGGCTTTATTTTTGTCCACAGCGCCCAAGTAGTGGAAGTTGATTTTGTGGGGTGAAATTTTCAAAAATCAGTTTTCACTCGATAACTCTTTAGGAAAAATTCATACAATTTTTGTTCGAATGGGAACGTTGTAGCTCTTGAAAAGACGCGTCGATTAAGTATTTGAACATCTCTCTCCAATAATATCTTCACACCCGAAAGAATTGTTGAATTATAAAATAAAAATTGTTTATAGAATAACTAAAAAACAATCGATTTTTCGGGGATGATTTAAATGTACGAAATGTAGAGAATAATTTCCTCTATATTTTCGTTCCTATGGACGACCCTTGAATTTTGCTTTTTCGAACCCCTCTCAGGGGTTGAAGATTCAAAATGAAATTCTGGGAAAACTATTGACCGAAAATAAAGAGATACGAGTGTGGCACTGTGGACAAAAATGTAGCTTAGGGTTCAAGCTAGAAATTCTTCCACGGCCGCGAATTCGTGCGGTCAATAGTTTTCCCGGAATTTCATTTTGAATCTTCAACCCCCGAGAGGGGTTGGAACATCAAAATTCAAGGGTGGTCCATAGAAACGAAAATGTAGAGAAAATTATTCTCTACATTTCGTACATTCGGACCATACCCGAAAAATCGATTGTTTTTTGAGTTATTCAATGAACCTTTTTTTGTATTTTAACCATTTTTTTGGGCGTGAAGATACTTTTGGAGAGTGATTATTGAATATTCGATCGACCCGTCTTTTCAAGGACTACAACGTTCCCATTTGAACAAAAAGTGTACGAATTTTTCCTAAAGAGTTATTGAATTGAAACTGATTTTTCAAAATTTCACCCCACTTTTTCACCCCCAAAATGAACTTCCACGACTTCGGCGCTGTGAACAAAACTAAAGCCCGGATTTTTCTGCACATTTTGTCTCACGGCGCCGACCTCGTAGGGGTTGTAATTTGGCATTAATTCACCCCCTTTCCCTTTTATCCCCTAAAAAACCCTACACCTCGATTTTTAGGCAAACTTGGATTTAGCACCCGCGGCACCTACAAAATCACCTGTCAAAAAACTAGCCTTTTTTTCTAGTTTTTTCAAGTCACTCATGAAAAATACAAAATACATTTTTAAACGTTTATTTCTTTTTTTTAACATTTTTTCTAACGGTTGAAAATGTCTTCGAAATTTTTTTTCAACACTTCAAAATGAATTCGAAAAAGGAGTCCTCACGGTGTACACGGTTGTGGCCGTAAATATTATCTGAAACAAAATTTGTGAAAAGATTATTAATCAGTATGAAAACCGCTATCTTGCTATGGAGGTTTTTTTTAAAATCGAAATTGACAAAATGGCGGCGGTTTGAAAAAAAGTATCGAATTTAGCCTATTTTTTCGACACTTTTTCGTTAAAAAAAATATAAATAAAAAAAAGCTTCCATAGCAAGATAAAGAATGGCGTCAGGAATGTTGTGTCAAAATTTGAGACGGATGACTTGAAAACTCTTCCTTTGAGAGTGTACACCGTTTTGAAAACCGACATTTCGAGAACACCATGTTTAAAGTTTCGAGTAAGGAATTTTCGTATGAATTGTCTACTTACGAGCAATTGTCGATGCCAGATCCATGTTTATAACCGTTTATACTATCGGATAATGCAAAAAGAATGGATTTTTTTAAACCCTCCATCCGTGAAGGTATTTGAGGCACCTTAATCCCGTGAGCCTGGCTCGTTTTCGTTTTTGCACTAGGGGAAACCGAGGAGGGTTGTGACAATTTTTACTTAAAAGAACATATCTCAATAACGAAACATACCACGATTATGAACTCTATGCCTCAATATATCTCAGTTATTCCTCTTTTAAAAACAGTCATCAAAGTTAATTAAAGTTATAAGGTTTCTCAGAAAATCCGCGAAAACTGAAACTATTCCCTTTGTCACAACTCTCCTATCACCGAGGTAAGTTGTGACAGGTACCGAGGTAAGTTGTGACAGCTGTGTATTTAGACTATATTTGATAGATAAAAATACTTTTATCTGCATTACAAGCAAAACTCACTTTTATTTTTGCATAAAAGTACTTTAATTATCATCAGACAGAATTGTGCTACAATAACACGAATTATTAACATAACGAGTATTGATAAGTAATTATGGCATAATAACGAGACCAGTCGTTTTAACGTCAGTTAAAAATCTTAATAATTGTAGCAACTACAATAATATGGAACATTAACACAACAATTATTAAATCATTTATAAGTAATTAAGGCATCAGTACGAGATCAGTCGTTTTAAAATCAGTCAAAAATCTTAATTTAATCTGATAAACAGTTATGACAGACTTTCGTGTATAATTATTAGGCATTCTGAAACAAAACAATAGCAATTCAGCATACAACACCAAACCACATGCATAAATAGGTTCCTGACAAAAATGTCATTTTGAAGGCAGACTTTAATTGCCGAATACTTTTTATGTCAAACGTAGGTTATGAGAATTGACTAAAATAAACGAACATTACATATAAACGCGAAAAACATTGTAAAAAGCATGTAAAATAAGCTAACCAGAAAATAAACTTAAATAGGAGAGTTGTGACACGCTGTCACAACTCTCCTTGGTGCCAAAAATCGCGACCTGGTCAGAATAATAATTCGTAATCTCGAAACAAGATGCAAACACAGCAAGACAATTTTACGCTTTGAAACTTCAAAAACCACACAATGAAAGAAAAAATAGCAAATTCGCATGACTGTAATATATCACAATATAAATACAATCAAAATTTTGATAAAAATTTACTTTTCGGTTTTTTTTTTTCATGCAGTCGTCGTACTGACGCAACCGCTTGCCGTGCGTCTCTGGCGCCTACTGCGTGAAGTAGTGCGCCTCTAAAGAAAGTATCATGCGCTGTTGCCAGCTCGCTAACGGCCATAGGTTCCGAGAAATACTCCCTGTCATAACTCTCCTCGATCTCCCCTACCAAACGAACAATTGTCAATGAAAAAAATCTGAAAAAAATTCGTGGTCAATCTTTAGGCTGTACTTCTCAAGGGAAAGTAGGGTTTTTTTCTTTCATATTTTTAACATATATTTTTTTGTCATTAGATATTAAGCAACCTGCGAAGAAAATGATTTGGCGCAGGACAAAAACGACCCAGATTCACTGAGGGTTAAAATTGTACACTGTGATGATTCCTCAACTCCCGACCGATCTTTTTTTTTTTCAGAAATAATCCAGTGAAACTTATGAAAACTTCTAAATTAAACTTCTATTGGACATATACGCGTTCTATATCACGCTATATTCAGCGTGCCGTAATTCCGTAATGATTCGTCCTCGAACAATAGAACGTCCGTCAAACGACAAATAAAAAAGTGGACGTTTGACAAGACGACCACTGAGCGACAATTTTTCGCTCATTTGGTCGTATTTTCACGTGTAACATGGTCTCGACCGCGGAAATCGCGGACCGCCGAATTTCCAAGCCCTTTTTGGGCGGATATCGTGACAAAATCACGAGGACGGAATACTTGAATGCCTCTTCGCAAACGGGACCGAGACGCGTGGACTGGGAAAATGCGCGAACTCGAGAAACGCAATGTGTGGACCTCGCCGAAGCAGAGACTCAATCCGTTCGCGACCGGGCCGCACAGACGTGGAGGTAAAATCAAACGAGAACATTTCACGAGCGACGAGGAATTTGAGCTTCAAAGTGAAATTCAAACGAATGAAAAATAGATCGGCTATAAAACGAAGAGAATTAGTGCATTGTGTGAGAGCGAATGGAAACTTGCATGATCATAATTTTTTTCTACCATTTTTCGCCATTTTAACCCTTCCTTGTCACATTGGGTCATTTTGACCCGGGCAAATTTGAAATCAAATGCTCACTTGGCTAAAATTGAAAGTTTCGAATAATTTTTTACAACTATTCAATTTTATACTTTCCGAATTTTTATTATGCAGACATATTAAGACATGTTTAAAGTGTATGCCGAATTTTTTTTCAATGAAAACCGATCGACGGTTTGTTAAGGGCAGGTGGATGAAGTACTACCCGGGTCAAACTGGCCCAGTGTGTCAAAGCCGTGACCAAATATAAGTGTGTCAAGGAAGGGTTAAGGTAATTCCTCTGCGAAAATCTCAACCAAAAGTTTACATACCATGTTCATGTTCAAAAGATTGATAATTGGTTTAATTAGTAATGAATAAAATTAAAAACTACGCAATATTGACTCGGTACTAGTGGATAATACGATGGATATCATTTATTGCCGTAAAATATATTTTGTAGTGTGTTTTTGATCGACCATTGCCAGTAAACTTTTTGCCGGGACTGTCCAGGCTTTGCCCCAATTGTTTTTTTTCCAGGCTTTGCCAGGCTTTGCACCAAAATTGTGAAGGCTTCTCATGGTTATATCTTGGAAACTAGATGGTGAATCATTCTCATTTTTTTTCACATTATTCGTGATATCTTACTGGAGCTTATCCTCGTTTTTTATCAATTTCTTAATTTTAGTTTTGACGGTAGAATTAATGATTCTCTGTTTGACCATCATAACGCATTTGTTACGTGTAAACCAAGCCAACTTTAAGTGTAAATATCTCACGTTTGGGGTGGTCAAACTTATTCAAATTGCACAGACGTTTAGATAATGTATTAAATAATGTATATGTCAAATTTCAACCATTTCTTAATTCAACTCTTCTGTGGAGGTACTACCTTAAGGTAATCCTCTCGCCAGGCTTCAATTAATAGGATTTTAATTTTTTTAGCTTCACTAAATATGTTAATAATCGTCTCTGTAAAATGTCAGGGTCGGTTATCGACCTAATTACGGAGTGAAAAAATATTAAAATTGCGTATTTTTGTGAAGGTATTTTGAGACAACACATAAAAACCCAATTTCCGATAGCTACAAAAGTGTATATAATAGTGGGAATCCGTCGGATCCTTGAATATAATCAGATTTACATACTTAACACTTGTAGTAATCCAATGCTCTCACAAAAAACTACGCTCATTGACCGAATTTTTATGTAATATCAAGTTTAATTTGAATTTCCGGTATTGGATTTATTACCACTTGCTACGATAAAGAGACGTGACAGCAAGGCAACAGCTGACTGTAGTCATAACCTCATCTCACTCATTCGAACTTCCACACATATTTCATTTTTAAGGGAGACTTTGTCCTTGGAGTGCCATATTTCAGGTGTTTACATTTTATTTTTTTTAAAGGCAACGAGTAAAGCTTTTTGAGTGCGGTTTTTTTCTTGCTTTTATTCATGATATACAGAACGTTAAAAAAAATTTTTTTTGAAAAAAAAAACCAAAATGGCGACCGTTGCAGCTCCGCGAAAACAGGTCCTCAAATCGCGGGAGGTAAACGGCTGACATCACTGCCCCCTCTTTGTTGATCTGAAACACAAATTCAAAGCATATTATCAATCTGTGACCCTTTGGTCATGGAATGACGGATGGGTTTTTCGTTTAGAACAAATTTCGGAAAATGGCGGCAATTTAAAAAAAATCGAATTTTCGCGTTTTTTTTCGCATAAAAAGATAAATAATAAATGCAAAAATGTATCTATCGAAAAAACGATCCGTCATTCCGTGAAGACATATTTTGTGAGTATGCTCTCCAAATTTCAGGTCGATATGTTAATTACAGCGGTCAGGAGAATGTCAGCCATTTTTAAAAACGTGTTTTCGAGAAAAACGCGTTTAAAGTTTTGTAATGTGTTTACACAAATGTGTTTATAATTACCGCTAATCGGCAATGCCTGGTCCATAGAGGCATCCCTCCTCTTCTTCTAGCTGCTCATGTTGAGCCGCTAACATCTCCCGCTGCATTTCAAAGACAAAGTCTCCCTTAACCGACATATTTTGCCGACACAAATTTTCCACGCTTTTTACCAGTCATGGCCCGAATACAATGCTTTATCTCTCCCACACCTGACATTGTTTTGACAGATCGACGTTGAAAAGCATGGAGGTTAAACTCGCCTGGTTGAGTCAAAAGAGACGGAGATAGAATAAATGTTGCCAAATATCAAACTTAAAAATACTGCGCGAATCGTTGGAACAACTATTTTTTCATTTTTCTAATTAAATGTGAACATTCATTGAACAGTTCACACATGGAAAATTTTAGTTATTGCAAAATATTTTTTTTGCATATGTTAAAAATATAAATTGTACAAGTCTCAAGTATGATGAGTGGTATGACAAGTGTGAAGCGATAGGATTACCTTAAGGAAGGTTTCTACTTCGTTGGGCCAAAAACTGTTCCGTTTATCGCCAATTTTTTATGCGAAAAATATTAAATATAGAATGTTGCAAATTGGTATGTTTACTAAGCGGCCTTTATCGAACATGATAATATATTTTAAAGTGTAACAGAACATGGTACTGGGAGTGGGAGAAGCCACGTATGTCGGTGCGCCGGCGATGATATTCTTCGCTTGGGGAAGTCCTAAGTCCTGAACACGTAATCTGAAGCAAAAAATCAACCATATTTTTACTTTGTACAATATTGTGTATGAGTCGAACTAGAACCAAAAAGAAAAATTGAAAAATAAAAAAATAGTGAGCGATCGTAGGAGAAGTTTAGTTTTTTGTTCATAAAATAAAAAGTATTGAATATTTCAGGATAATTCTAGTTCAACTAATGAAGACGTTTGTTGTTCACGTGCCTGCCAAATTTCATAACGATTGCTCATCTGGGGCGTGTAGGAGCACTTCCACAAGCTTGGTAAACGTGGTTTCGAGAAAAGCGCGCTTGAAGTTAAACAGAAGTCTATGTGCGAATTAAATGAAAAGTTTCATACTTACATCTAATCTGCTATGCCAGGACCATTTAGAGTACACCTTCCTGTTTTTCACAACATTCCCGATACAGCAAATTCCAAACATTTTTTTTTGGCCCAACAAAGTAGAAACCTCCCTTGATATTCTGTCGTTAAAGTGATTCCGCAGGGATAGGAATAAAATTAATCCACTCTTTTTCGTTCATTGTAGGCAGGATTTGTATATTGCAAACTCCTCGGACGTTCTCGTGACCGTCAAATCGTACGAGAGCCACGACACGATGGAGAAGCGCTTGAATCTTGACGGTCACGCGCGCACGATTCAGAAAGCATATCGCGCTTATCGCTTGTTGAAATACGTAAAGGAGTGCTCCAGACATTACAGAGATAAATTGGAAGAGTGCAGAAAGCTGGAGAATGAAACCGCGGAAGCTTTGCGGTTTGTTGTTTTGTTTTTCGCCATGTCGCCCAATTCGTTTCAATATTGTTTAGTTTCATTTTTTATACTACGGAGTTTTACTCGAAAAATGAACAAAGTTGAAGTTGGAATATCGGAAACCTTCGATAGGCCTGGCCTTGTGGATCGAGGGCAGTAGCTCAGTAAAATTCCTTTGTTGGTACATTAAGGTATTCTCTTCACGAACCCGAATATTTAACAATTAGGGGCTGTCCACCGTGAGGACGTGAGGCTCAAATAGGGGGAGGGGGTTTGGACATCACGATTGATAACGCTGGGGGGGGGGGGGGGTGTCGTTGTGACATATCTCGTGTATCTTTTTGTGTAACTGCGTGAACCGGAGAGCATCCGCTGTGAGCTATTGAACAGGCAAGTTGTGCTCAGGGAGCTGGCACCGTTTGAAATGTTTGCTACGCAAAATGACCGCATTTTTAGTATCGTATTCTGCCACTCGCAGCGCTAGTTATACTCTTACAACCTGATGCGTGCGCAGGGGCTATTTATATATACGGTCGCTATGTACGCCGTGCGGGCCTCGCGCCTGCGCAATAACAATATTGTAAGATAACTGCTAGCGCCATGGGGAGAGGTAGAACTAAAAAAAGCGGTAAAAAGCGCAGCATTTGTATACACGGTAGGGGATAGAAGGTTTTAGCCCCGTGGTTGTGCCTAAAGAGTGACCTAAACATCAGTTTTTAGTTCTATTTGATTTCGGCTGGCCACTTACTTGAAGTGAAGTGCCTACATCTGATCCACAAAAGGCTTGTCCACGTGTTACTGTAGAAAACACTCAAATGAACCCATGTTCCTAAGACAATGCCATTTAAATATACCGACAATATATATTATTTCGTTTTTGACAATAAAATACCGTACTCCCTATCGCTTGCGTCTGACATTTCTTAATAACAAAAAAATACAGGTGATGTGGGCGAGGGAGGGGCTGGAAACCTCACCACATATCACCACGGGGGGGGGGGGGGCTAAAAAGTGGCTTAAAAAACCTTACGTGATTAATGGACGACCCCTTAAGGAATCATCACAGTGTGACGGGTCGAAAAATAAATGATTTTCGCGATTTTTTTTCCGATGGTTGAAATACGCTAATCAGTCTGATTTTTTTTATGTCAAATCAAAGCACTCATGAAGAACGGGAAATAAATTTCTAAGCGTTTATTTTTATTTTCTTTTACATTTTTTTTAACAGTTGAAAATGAATTCGAAAAAAGGAGTCCTCACGATGTACACGGTTGTGGCCGTTAAGTTTATCTGAAACAAACTTTGTAAAAAGATCATTAATCAGTATGAAAGCCGCTATCTTGCTATGGAGATTTCTAAAAAATCAAGATTGACAAAATGGCGGTGGTTTGAAAAAAAAGCATCGAATTCAGGCTATTTTTTGACAGATCTTCGTTTAAACAATATGAAGATTTAGAAAGAAAAAAGCTTCCATAGCAATATAAAGAATGGCGTGAAGAATGTTGTGTAAACATTTGAGACGGATAGCTTGAAAACTCTTCCTTTGAGAGTGTACACCGTTTTGAAAAACGTCATTTCGAGAAAAACGCGTCGGTTCGCGACAGCTTTCACGCAGCTGGTCGAATCCTTTTTTCTGATAAAGGCTCTAGCAACCGGAATAATTCGAATTCCGCCGCAAAAATTGAACAGCATGTTTATAACCGCGTATACTGGTTTTAAACGATGGGCCGATATTGTGCTGGTTTTCAATTTATAACGGAAGAATATTGGGCCAATGGAATTGTCAGTATTTTAGTATCCCCAGTTTTTAAATTGGCAAATTTACTTTAACTATCACAGCTGTTCATTAGTTTTTAAAGATGGGCCAGGACAGGCTTGAGGGATGGGCCGATATTGCGCCAGTTTTCAGTTTAGAGCGGAACAGTAATGGGCCAATATTATTTCTCTTTTGTTGGCTTATACGATGGTCCCAATATTGGCCTGATCGTAACATTGGGCAACTCATGGCAACCTCTACATGGGCTACGCAATAATTATACAATTCCAAATTTCGCAGGAATTTCAACAAACTTCATTATTTCAGGAAGTGTCACGAAGTTGAGATAATTCGTCAGACGTTTCCACGCTCGCGTGGCGACTTTGACAAGCTGTACAATTTGATCGAGCGCTGGCGTTCGTCGCGTCTCAATTTCGCCAACGAGTGCCTTTTTTCGGGCCCGAGAAAGGCCGAAAATATTCGCGTACTCGAGAAGACAACGGAAATGTTAAAATCACTTGAGAAACATCGACGCTGCGCTCAGCTGGAGGAACGCGATAAGAGGCGTATACGTTTTTTGACGAAACACTGCAAGCCCATAAGATGGCAAGGTTACAAGGGCACGAGAATCGAGATGATAACGTTGAGAGTGCAGAAGGCTCGAGAGTACAAGAGTATTTATGCCAGCTTGATGAAAAATGACCAATGCGCGGAGGACAGAATTGAACTGTTGATTCTACTCAAGAGCTCGTTGAAAAATCACAGTTGCATCCCTGTTGAAGATTTCATTGGCCTCGTCGATCAGGAGATTGTCCTATTGTCGAACGGCGTGAAGACCAAGTGGTTGAATAACTTGCGCCAAAGGATGTCGAGTACAGTTGAAGTTGTATCAAAAAGACGTTTCGTTCTCGAAAAGTCCTTTAACGTTGCGATCATTTACTCATACGTGCTATACAGGGTGGCCAGAAAAGTGACGTCCAAAAGGAGAATCTAGACGTCTATCGACACCTATCCGAATCACCCCCACGTATGTTCTGCGATTTTTTACTGTTCGAGAAAATACCATTTTTTAATTTTTTTCCGATTTTTCCTGTAACATAGGTTTTCTTTTCTTCTCGTTTGTGTATGTACTTTCCTTCTATGAGTGTTTAAGGCGTTACCCCCACTTGTAGCGCAAAAAGGCCTTTTTCATGAATTTTTTAAAAGAAAACTACAAAACTTTTTTAATCGATCAATATACCATCTTAAAGAACACATCTTGAAGAACTTTCAGTAATTTTTTTATTGAAAAATATTACATTGTTTAGTGGCAAATGGCCGTCAATGAAATAATGTTTTTATATACACGGTTTGCGGTGACCAACATTGCGGCGAAGTGGATCATCTGGAAAAAAAAATGCGGATGGATTTAGTCAAATATAAGTATAAACTCGTCTTTAATCGAAGGATTTTAAAAAATATTCATTTTTCACAAAATGGCGGAGTCAAAGTTAATGGTTCGATTTTAACGAAAAAAACGGCCGTTTTTTGGCTATAAAACGGCTATTTTTTTCGAAAAAAAAATTGAACGATTAAAGACTACATTTTTATGTATTAAATAAGCCTGCAAAATTTCAAGAAGATCAGTTCATTAGTGTTCGAGTAATCTTGGTCACCGACTTCAGAAATGCCATTTTGAGAAAAACGCGTTTAAAGTTTCTCTTTCAATGCGGATTCTTCTCTTTCAACGCTCATATTTCAGTCAATTTTGTTCGGATCGACTTGAAATTTTCAGGACATATTCTCAGATACTTATACTTCAAAAAAATGCAATAAAAAAAATCGATTTTTTCAAAATCGCAAGTGGGGGTAACCCCTCAAAAGCAATTGGGAGTCAATTCGAATAGTATAAGTAATGTGACTAGTCTTGTTTTATCATCTGAATTTTGGTGATTTCCTGCGTTTGGGAGTCATTTAAGGGGAGATATACACCTAGGAGCCGGAAAAAAGGTCATTTTTGTGAATTTTTTCAAGGAAAACTATTTGAAATTTCGCATTGGGGTTTTAATTATCTAAAAGTATATACATTCGAAAATATGTTTAATTTTCTTTATTTAAAAATATCAAAAATATACAAGGATATTGTATGATCCTTGGAGCGTCGTAAAAAAATCTGCGTATACGGTACCCACTGGCGTTTCTTCAGGAATCATCTGGAAAAAAACCAAAAAGATTATTAAATTAGGTACTATAATCTAGCACTTGTCATAGCCGATTTTGAAAATATCGATTTATGACAAAATGGCGGACGTTTGAACATAAATAGTGATTTTTGGGCCAAAAATTAGTTGTTATTTTGCCTATAAAACAAAAGCTAAGTAACGGAAAAAAAAATCCTGACAAGTACTAGATAATGGTGTATAGAACGACCACAAAAAACCTCAAGGCAATCGGTTCATTCGTTTTCGAGAAATTTTGGGTACCGATTTGAAAAACGTGGTTTTGAGAAAAACGCGTTTGAAAATTTGGGAATGAATAAATCATGAAATTTGTCAACTTACATGGAATCATCGATACCAGGCCCATTCGCAGAAGCAGATTTTTCGACCATCTAGGTGTATATCTCCCCTTAATGTTTCATCATCCCAATTTCGGTGATTTTCTGCGTATAAGAGTCATTTAATCTTTCATCATCTGAATTTTGGTGATTTTCTGCGGTTGGGAGTCGTTTAATGTTTTATCATCTGAATTTTGGTGATTTTCTGCATTTGAGAGTCATTTGTTGATCCTCGCGGAGCAATCTTTTAAACTTTTGATGAAAATATAAGGCATTTACGTTGGGGTTCAGCTGGTCATTTATATATTGTTTAACAATGGGCTTCATAACAACAACACGGACAAAAAAAATCGTGCGGAAAGTACACACACAAAGGACAAAACTAAGAGCCTTTTTCTCGAAAGGTAAAGAAGATCGAGAATCATACATGGGGGCAGGGAGGTGAGTCGCCGCACTACTGCTATGCATTGAAACCACGATCTTACATACAGGTCTTGAAACGACGGTCGTATTTGATAGGCGAGTTGGCCGCTTACAACCGTATTCATAGTCGTTCCTTAAGAAATAAGGCCTCCTTGTTCTTTGTTCTGAACAAAAGACAAGGAATAAGGATTCCTCAAGGTACATCTATGAATACGGGTGTTAGTGTCCAAGCTTTTATTTCTTATCGTCGCCGCCGTGTGTCGTTGTGATCGGGGGGTGACATGAGACTAACCTAAACCGATCATAAAATGTTACGTCGTTCAGGCGTATGTGCGGTATAACTGTCGAAAGTCGTTACGTGTATAAAAAAAGTTGGATATGTCCAAATAATTGTTATTTACGATTTAATTCAGTGACAGTCCAGACATTTCGGGTTCCGAGTGCGCAGTGTACAATTCAGCTTAACTACCATCGCAGTACAAAGAACAAAATATCAATCATTCTTATCATAGTTGCCTGAGTTTTGCACTCCGTTAATATAGGTTTGGTTATATTTTTGAACACATATGTAGTAATATGTTCATTTTAGCATGCAAACACATACTTTTTTCGTTTACTTTTCGTACAATGGCTATTTCTTACCAATAAGAAACAAGAACCCGTATACCAAGACATCACAGTCTTGGTATACGGGTCACGACACTCCCTTTCGTATGCGCATCAGGCGGCCGAATATTAAAGCAAAAACTGGACGCTAAGTGAACTTTCCCCCACTATCGTCGTTTCAAGACCTATATGCAAGACTGTGATTAAAACGCCATGCGTTTTGTCGGAATTTCTTAAGGCGTTACCCTCACTTGTAGCGCAAAAAAGGCCCTTTTCATAAATTTTTTTAAAGAAAAATACAAAACTTTTTTAATCGATCAATATACCATCTTAAAAAAACACATCTTGAAGAACTTTCAGTAATTTTTTTATTGAAAAATATTACATTGTTTAGTGGCAAATGGCCGTCAATAAATAATGTTTTTATATACACGGTTTGCGGTGACCAACATTGCGGCGAAGTGGATCATCTGAAAAAAAAATGCGGATGGATTTAGTCAAATATAAGTATAAACTAGTCTTTAATCGAAGGATTTTAAAAAATATTCATTTTTCACAAAATGGCGGACGGTCAAAGTTAATGGTTCGATTTTAACGAAAAAAACGGCCGTTTTTTGGCTATAAAACGGCCATTTTTCTTCGAAAAAAAAAATCGAACGATTAAAGACTACATTTTTATGTATTAAATAAGCCTGCAAAATTTCAAGAAGATCGGTTCATTAGTGTTCGAGTAATCTTGGTCACCGACTTCAGAATGCCATTTTGAGAAAAACGCGTTTGAAGTTTCTCTTTCAACGCTTTTTCAACGCGGATTCTTCTCTTTCAACGCTCATATCTCAGTCAATTTTGTTCGGATCGACTTGAAATTTTCAGGACATATTCTCAGATACTTATACTTCAAAAAAATGCAATTAAAAAAACCCATTTTATCAAAATCGCAAGTGGGTGTAACCCCTTAACTCTACGGCTGACCTGTACGTGGCCTACAGATTCTACTTATCACCTAAGAATATTCTTCTGCGCCGGCGCGACAACCGCAAGTGCAAGTCGGCCATTTTGTAAATCGAAAAAATATATATATATATATATATATATATATTTTCTAACAGCTTGACATTCATACTAAATAGATGTGTAATTAATTTTATGAGTGAATCACTTTTTCATACGAAAAAAATGGTTACAGCGCACGTGATTTTATACTCGTTACTGTGGCCTAAGGCCTTAATGGAGATGACAATTTGATTGTAAAAAATCGTTGTTTTTCATTTAATTCCATGTATAATGCATGAAATATTATTTTTTTATTATCAAAATGATGTGAATTTAACCTTTGACATAAGTTGCATTTCAATGTCTTGTCAAAGAAACCTAACACTCGAGGTTACTTTGACACTTAAAAAAAAACATAAAATTGTGAGGCTTCAGTTTCTTATACATTTGATACCCAAAGGACACACTGTTCTATTGAAGCAAAAAAGTTGGAATGTGGGATGTTAAAAAAAAGTTACCTAAAAAAAACTTCCAAAACCTGTTTAAGGGGGGGATTGTCTTTTTTTTCGCAAAATTTACCGCTTTTTGGGAATTTTTTTGTGAAGAAAGTATACAACGGAAAACTTGTGAAACTTGGCATATAGTTTTATTGATCTGTTTACTACATACAAAAAAAATTTTTAAACGATTTCATCAAAAAATCCGCGTCCCACCCCCCTCGACGCGCGATGATCCTTTTTTGATGGTGTGCACGATTACAGCCTTCACGTTCATCCTGCAACAAAAACCCAAAAAGCATTTTACTTTAGACACATATAGCTATCGTTCGATGAAGGGAAAAAAAAAATGGACGATTTGGTAACGTTTTGAACTTGAAGTATCGATTTTTCGAAAAAAAATTGATCGATTTTTTTGTTATACATAAAAAACTATTAAACGTATTGCTTTTTTGCTTCATCAAACGATAAAAGGATGTCAGCTGAGCATTCTGTCCAAATTTGAAGGCAATCGGTTGAATAGTTTTTGAGAAATCGTGCACACCATAAAAAAAGGACCATCGCGCGTCGAGGGGGGTGAGGCGGATTTTTTGATGAAATTGTTTAAAAAATTTTTTGTATGTAGTAAACAGATCAATAAAACTATATGCCAAGTTTCACAAGTTTTCCGTTGTATACTTTCTTCACAAAAAAATTCCCAAAAAGCGGTAAATTTTGCGAAAAAAAAGACAATCCCCCCTTAAATTAACGGTAATAAGCAAAGCGCGTTTGACGGGTTATACGCAGTTAGAAATTTCAAAAAATCGATTTTTTTTTATTGCATTTCCGGAATGTACAAATATGTGAGTATATTCACTGAAAATTTCAAATCGATCCAGCGAATATTCTCGGAAATACACACATATTTGTAAGGACGCTCGGAGCTCTACAAAGTTGAAGTTGAAACTTCAAACGCGTTTTTCTCAAAACCGTGTTTGGGGGCGTCCATTAATTACGTGAGGCGTTTAGGGGGGGGAGGGAGTCGAGCGAAATCTCACCCAATCTCACGTGGGGGTGAGGGGGGGCTTCGGCAAATATCACGTAATTTTAGTAATTTTAGTAATTTTAGTGATTTTAGTGATTTTAGTAATTTTAGTAATTTTAGTAATCACGTAATTTTTATCACGTAGGGAGAGTCTCCCTACTACTTTACATGGTGGAGTAAATGGTACTACAACCGCAGTTACTTCTACTACAATTTATTTTCCGTGAACGTATGCATTTTGATAAATCTCACGTGAGATCAGGGGAGGGGGGAGGGGGTCGAGCAAAATCTAACGATATCTCACCAGGGGGAGAGGGGGGGTCGAAAAATCGCCAAAATCACCTCACGTAATTAATGGATGCCCCCTTTTCAATGTCGCTGAGCACGATTTCTCAAAAACGGCTCAACCGATCGGTCTGCAATTTTGACACAACCTTGTCAAATATATTCTTCAGGTATTGATCGAAGGAATAAGATTTCCGATAATTATTTCGATTTTTTTTCAGCGATTTAACGAAAAAAATTTGGTCGAAAATCGAAATTGTTTCTTTCCGGAGCCACCATTTTGTCAAAAATTAAAATTTCGACGATTTCTTCGATAAATACCTGGATTCATCTATCCTCTAAAAGAATCTTTGGTTTTTTTATTTTAGATAATCCAAACCGGAGATACTTTGCTCACCGGACACTTTTTTTTCGGGGACCTCCAGGAGACTTCCTACAGGAGCAATGTTAATGAATATTTTTGAAAATAAAAAATGCCAATCCGAAGCTAGAAGATTCCACTACACTGCCTAATACTTTTCGTTTTGCCCAAATGAAATCCTTTTCCAGAAAAAAAATCGTGAAAAAACGACTTTTTCGGCCTTGCAACTGCGTATAACGCCTCAAACTGAAAACGGGTTTTGACTATAACGTCTATGAATATCATTACTCTCGTCCACTTTTTCGTCGTTTTGGAACATTCTCGACCGCTTCCATTAACATCGAGAACATTTTTTTTAACATTTTCATTTTGCAGTTGCCTATTTGAGCATTGCGAACGAAGCGGGACATTGTACGTGTGTCGTCGATACCGAAGAACCATCAAATCTCAATCTCTCCGAAGACGTCGCTCCGTCCTCGAGCACGAGGAAATTATTGTGCAAAAGCTGTTTGAAAATGCTGCCCTACAAGAGCTTCGCGGCCCACGTCAGAATGAAAAAGTTGTCGTGCTGTTTAAGTGAGCAAATTAAACATTGCAATGATTCATACAATCGAATTTCGAAATTTTGCCAATTCAGAACTCATGCTCGTTCAGGAGTAAAGAATTTAAAAAAATAGCAACGTAACGTCACAGCGGTGGAGCTCCCAATTATTATTTATCCAATTCCACCCAATCGACAGGCACGCTCCTCTTTATCAAAAACGCCAGAACTATTTTGAAGATGAAATTGGCGAGACTTCGCTATCTGCAAAAGTCTTGGCGCCTCTCGCGGCCTATGGCGGAAGCTCTACTAGTATACATTGATAGCAATGGACAAAATTCAAATAACAGAAGATTACTCGAGATTCTGCTGTGTTTCAGGGTGCAAGACAGATAATAAAAGTGAATTGCCGTTCCATAACGGAGACTTCGTCCTTGGAGTGCCATATTTCAGGTGTTTACATTTTATTTTTTTTAAAGGAAACGAGTGAAGCTTTTTGAGTGCGGTTTTTTTCTTACTTTAATTCATGATATACAGAACTTTAAAATAATTTTTTTTGAAAAAAAAAAACCAAAATGGCGGCCGTTGCAGCTCCGCGAAAACAGGTCCTCAAATCGCGGGAGGTAAACGGCTGACATCACTGCCCCCTCTTCGTTGATCTGAAACACAAATTCAAAGCATATTATCAATCTGTGACCCTTTGGTCATGGAATGACGGATGGGTTTTTCGTTTAGTACAAATTTCGGAAAATGGCGGCGATTTAAAAAAAAAATCGAATTTTCGCGTTTTTTTTTCGCATAAAAAGATAAATAATAAATGCAAAAATGTATCTATCGAAAAAACGATCCGTCATTCCGTGAAGACATATTTTGTGAGTATACTCTCCAAATTTCAGGTCGATATGTCAATTACAGCGGTCAGGAGAATGTCAGCCATTTTTAAAAACGTGCTTTCGAGAAAAACGCGTTTAAAGTTTTGTAATGTGTTTACACAAATGTGTTTATAATTATCGCTAATCGGCAATGCCTGGTCCATAGAGGCATCCCTCCTCTTCTTCTAGCTGCTCATGTTGAGCCGCTAACATCTCCCGCTGCATTTCAAGGACAAAGTCTCCCATAAGCCACCTAAAGATTAAGTCTATTAAAAAAAGTGGTTGTTGGCTCTGAAAATAACTCTTTAGGCCATCAAGGCCCGTTTGTAGTCACTCCACAAGATTTTTTTGTCCAACTTTGTATCTTCATAAATAATAAATCGAGCAATATTACAACTTATTTCTTTTACATACAATGTATGAATATAATTTCGGACGTCCCTTGTATAAAGTATGATCTGAGAAATAGGATCACTCCTTCCCGGAACCTGCGAGTGGGCCTCATAACCTTAAAAAATCTAAATCCAGAGCTGACAGAGCTAAAAAAAGAGTGTGAAAATAAATTATTCACTGCAGTAGCATCTTTACAATCTACGATGGAGGTAAATCGAATAGCCAACTGGCAGGAAATAAAGAACAAAATAATTGTTTACGTTTGAGGCTATACTTCGACCGGCCATATTGAAATATCGTGGCGCCCCCTCTGGGACGTGAAAATCGCGAATTGCTCGTTTCGTATTACAGGACATGGGCGCCGGCAGGATTACTTTCAGGGAGGTGCATCTGCATCTACACATTATACTATTAACTAATAAGATATAATTTATAACAGTGCATCCTTATAATTTAGGTAGGTATGTAAAATTAGGCATTTACGTAATGCCAATTAAATCGATATCAAATTCAAATTGGGGAATAACTGGATGTTGAATTTAAACGTCCTCGAGTGGTGGCTTGGCAGACCTACAGATCAAATCAATGATCTAAAAATGCAGAATAATTCTTCAGAACGGCTATCTTCATCCCATATTTAGACTCAATCATTTCTTCTCTGAGAAATCGATTTTCTTCAACACACAAAAAAGCATTTTCGCTTATGCAGCTCCACTCAGAAAATATAAGCAAAATTAAACAAATCTTTATTTTCAGCCATGACAGAATATTTACAGAACCTTTATGGGGGTTTTCTACAGAATTTTATCGCCGAGGATACCACGTGGTGTGAGATGTTTAAGGGGTAAGGCCACAGTAGAATTTAAAAAAAATCGATTTTTTTTTCTCGCTAAAACGGTGCTTTATCATCATAAGAATAAGTTACTATTCGATTTATAGCAAGACATTTTTTCTTCACCGACTTTGTGCGTATAACGTAAGCCCACCTCTGGCACGGCCATAGAGTACCTAAAACTTTAAACGCGTTTTTCTCGAAACCGCTTTTTTTTCCAATTGGCGTGACAAATAACTTCAACAATTTTCACTCGATTTTCTTCAAATTTAAAAGTTATGCTAAGTACGTACGGAATTTCTGATTAATCGAAAACTTTTCATTTTACGAGGAGTTTTGTACGAAATTTTTCACTGAAAATTCATTCAAATACCTACAACTTTTGAATAAAACAATATTTTTTAAATTTCGTACGTACTTCTCTACGTATTCTAAAGTAGATTGACGAGAATTTTTGTTTTTCGTTCTAGGTAAAAAATTGTGGATGCTAAATGTCACGCGGCGGAGTGCCTAAAAAAAAGATAACAAAAGACAATATTAGTAGTCAGCCATTTTGTACATCGAAAAAAACATATATATATTTTCTAACAGCTTGATATTCATACTAAATAGATGTGTAATTAATTTTATGAGTGAATCACTTTTTCATACGAAAAAAAAAAGTTGTTGAATTCGCACATGATTTTGTACCCGCTACTGTGGCCTAACCCCTTAAGACAGATGAAGTGAGTGATGCGGCCTTGAATAAATCCCTTGTTGAATACACAGATTTGATTGCTCAAGCCACCCCGTTTTACCCAGCGGTATGCGAGGCAATCAAGATTGGCCTAACTATTCCAACGACAACATATGTAGCTTTGAACGTTCATTTAGTACGTTACGACGTGTCAAAACGTGGAGTCGGCCAACGATGGGAGACGCGAGGCTAAACGGCCTGTGCATGCTCAGTGTTAATAGGAAAAGGGTAGAGGAGGACACTGAATTCATTGATAAGGTGTTGGACCAATTTGGACAACAACCTAGACGCCTTAAGTTTTTATTCAAACAGTGACTTTAATAATAAAAATTTTATTTCTTAAGACGGGAAACCACTTTAGATGCTTCACAAAATCTTTTTTTTTTAATTTTATGAATCGTTAGCAACATATCTTAAGAATACACTCTGAAAATTTCAAAACCATATTCGGATTCCTTCTTACGGTATGTATATAAATGATAATGACTCTCTGCTTGACTCCCAACCACTGTGACGGGTCAAAACACTCGATTTTATTTTGCTTTTTCTCAGAGTGTACATATTCGACAATATGTGAAAACAAATTCAAGTTATAATATTGAAAACTGACCAAGTGACAGACGATTAAGGTAGTTCCTCTGCGAAAATCTCAACCAAAAGTTTACACACCATGTTCATGTTTAAAAGATTGATAATTGGTTTAATTAGTAATGAATAAAATTAAAAACTACGCAATATTGACTCGGTACTAGTAGATAATACGATGGATATCATTTATTGCCGTAAAATATATTTTGTATTGTGTTTTTGATCGACCATTGCCAGTAAACTTTTTGCCGGGACTGTCCAGGTTTTGCCCCAATTGTTTTTTTTCCAGGCTTTGCCAGGCTTTGCACCAAAATTGTGAAGGCTTCTCATGGTTATATCTTGGAAACTAGATGGTGAATCATTCTCATTTTTTTTCACATTATTCGTGATATCTTACTGTAGCTTATCCTCGTTTTTTATCAATTTCTTAATTTTAGTTTTGACGGTAGAATTAATGATGCTCTGTTTGCCCATCATAACGCATTTGTTACGTGTAAACCAAGCCAACTTTAAGTGTAAATATCTCAGGTTTGGGGTGGTCAAACTTATTCAAATTGCACAGATGTTTGGATAACGTAGTAAATAACGTATATGTCAAATTTCAACCATTTCTTAATTCAACTCTTCTGTGGAGGTACTACCTTAAGTGAGAACAGGTAGCGCAAGGATTTACATATACTAAAACTTTCAAGAGCGTTTTTCTCGAAACGACATGTTTTTAATTAGCGGGAATACTACCTCAAAAACTAATTGATGGATCATCTTCAAATTTGGAACACGGTTACATAATATAATTTATTAAAACATGAATCTAAAGTTCGAAAGATTAGATGGTTTGAAACATATTTATTATTGCAAAATGCCGGGGAAAAAATGCTAAAAATCGATCATTTTTTCAAACACGTTCCAACATTCAGTACTCGATTTTTTCTTCAAAATTTAGGTTCATGTTCTCAGAAAACATCTCAAGAACATATAAAAATTTGTTAGACTATTTCAGATACGAATTGCGAGCTGCACAATTCCCGCAAATTGACAACGACGATGAGGACACGCCAAGGGACACAGCGGATTACACATTGATTAACGCAAGAAATAACTTGAACAAATTACCAGAGATGTATGAAAATATGAATAAATTATTGCGAGAGAGTTGCGGAGATGTCCTTTTTTTCACAATAAAAAACATTTGAAAAATCATATAATTTTCGTTCTCTTAAAATGGTTGCCCGCCTTAAGGCGGGATATACATTTACAACGATAAAAAAATCGATGTCTTTTTTTTTCTTTAAACGATAGAACTATGTATGTAGAATATTTCCCTAAAGTTTCAAAGCGAAATTCGAGAAAACTTCAAACGTTACAGCCCGTCAACGTTGTGCCTCACCGCTCGGATTCGGAGCGGGCGAGAACTGCAAACGCGTTTTTCTCAAAACTGCATTATCGAAATTGGCGTGCAGGATTACCCAAAAACTATTAAGCCAATTGATTTGAAACGTGGTAGAAATATTGATAATATTGGTACTTCTACTTGACAAGAATTGTTTTTGAAAAATTGGAAAAATACTACTTTTTTCATCCACATTTTACAGAATTGTTGCGTGAAATGTTGATTTTTTTGTAAATGCGTGCCATTTTCTTAAATTTGCATTTTCTTCATTCGAATTACCGTCACATAGAAACTACACATGTTCTAACTGAAAAAATGTTTGAACTTTTTTGCAAATCAAAATCTACGGAAAGCTAAACTGCACGCCGATTCGCAACTCCCGCGGTGACCTTGCTGTAACACTCTGCCACAGCTCCGTCATTTTGATGATGAATTGATTAAAAAAAATTGTTTTGTATACTTAAATATACGATTAAAGTATACCTAAAGTTTGATCAATGTAGAATAATTATTTCTTAGTTTCAAAAATCCCTCAAAATTGCTTATTTTTTTCCTGCCTAAATGCATATCCAGCCTTAAGGGGCCAGTCCACTTTGAAATTTCAAAAAATCGAAAGCAAGCAAGACTTGAAGAAATCGACGATGATGAGCAATCAGAAGGGATTTTGTACGGTGCAGGAATTGCCGATTGAGTTTAGGTAAGAGTTTTTCATAGTATAAACTTCGAACGCGTTTTTCTCGAAACAACGTTTTCAAAATCTAGCTCCATCGTATCTCTAAAACAAATAAACCGATTCGCTTGAAATTCGACCCACATATTGCAAACATGATTCGCAACAAGATCACCCTCGATGGTTTTAAAATTTTGATTTTTACTCTTTTTTTGCGAAAAACTGCAAAAAAACGCGTTTTTTAAACTTTTTTCGTTTTTCATCTGCCATTTTTTAATTTTTCCATAAATCTTTATATTCGAGGGTCATTTTGTAGCTGGTGTCATACTGAATCTAATGGACCTTGATTTTTTTGTTTCAGACAAGCCGTTGCCGAGTTGTGATGGAGCTACCTAGCCCACCTATTTTTGAGGCGTTACGTTAAACTATAGTTTTTGTACTTAAAAATGAATAAAAATGAATTAAATTTTTTAAAAATGTATTTCCACACTTTATTTATCAAGCCCAACAACTTTTATATCCATATATTTTATAAAATTCTTTAAAAAATCGCGAGAATAGCCTTTTTTTTCGTGGCTCCAAAGTGGACTGGCCCCTTAATCTTTTTCTGTGTATTTATTACATGGCACGTGCACCCCCTTGCGCCCTCCTCCCGGCGCCCATGTTACAGAATATTTTTGGCAAGGACCTCCAACAGATTGCTCCACTTACGATCAAGCCCAACAGCAACGTAACTCCATAGCGGACAGACAAAATGATCCGTACCCCCATTTATTTATTTATATTCACAACGCAGGTTGCTCGTGGCTACGCCAGCAAAACATTGACAAATCGGACTACGGGCCTTACGCGTTTTTGCTCGATGGCATGCGAGCCGACGAGGAAAGGCACGGCTGTTACTCGAGTCTGCTCTACGTCATCCGCGAACCCGGAATTTATCATCTCGTCAACAATATATGGCACGGCCATTCTATCGTGAGCGAAAACGACGATATATTTAATTTGCGATTGGCGCGCTTCAACGTCGAGGAAGAATGGTCACCGTGGAATTGCATTTTACTCACGACCGCGGAAGCCGAGACCCATTACTACGTCAAGAGCCTACGACATTTCTACTCGAGACGTCTGCTACAGAAAATTTGCCTCGCACATCAGATCGCCAAGGCACACTTCAAGTATGTAATATTCCGGCAATTATTCTTTCAGTGCTCTTCAACTTTGATGACGAGGGCCTTGACCTTGAACATTTTTATGGGAATGTAGGACGAAATAAATCCTCCGCCGGGAACCATCACTGGAAATGACAACCCCTCAACTACCCTTACGCAATTTGTGTCTTTTTTACGAATGCAAATAAAGGATGGCCCGCGAATGCCGTCCGCAGCAGTTTGCTTGCGAATGTGTCAGGGTGAACAGTTCTATTTCGTTCCAAACGTGCCAATAGTAGGATGTTTCATGAATGCCCCTTCGCAGAGCTTTCGCGTATATAAATCTTCTATACAACGACCTATCCAATGTATTTTAAGGTCAAGGTTATTAAAAGTGAAGACCAATTTGGAAATTCGGTTGATGCGCATGGCTTTCCGGATCATGTATCGACTATTGTACATAGAGGGTATTGGGGGAAACACGAATTCGATGTATTACGGAAAAACGTGTTTGGGTTTGTTTGGGTTACGAAGTTGTAGGTAATTTTGGCAGGAATCCGTCAGAAATAATTGCGAAAAAAAACTCTGCTAAGAGTTAATATTGCTCTGTATAGGCAATCGATAATAATAATCCCTAGCAATCGATAATAATCGAAAAGCAATAGTTGATACTAATTGTACAGCCCTGATGCAGATACATTTTTGGAATAGTCATTTGAGTACAGTCGTGATGTGTATTGGAATCGGAGAAATTAGAAGGCTAGTTTTTTGACAGGTAATTTTGTAGGCGCCATGGGTGCTAAAGCCAAGTTTGCCTAAAAATCGGGGTGTAGGATTTTTTTGGGGGATGAAAGGGGATGGAGGTGGATTAATGCCAAACTACAACCCCCACGAGGTCGGCGCCGGGAGACAAAATGTTCCGAAAAATCCGGGCTTTATTTTTGTCCAGAGCGCTGAAGTTGTGGAAGTTCATTTTGGGGGTGGAAAAGTGGGGTCAATTTTGAAAAATCAGTTTTGATTCGCTGACTTTTTAGGAAAAAATCATGCAATTTTTATTCAAATGGGAACGTTGTACCAATTGAAAAGACGCGTCGATTGAGTATTTGATCATCCCTCATCAATAATATCTTCACCCCCAAAAAAGTTATTGACGTATAAAAAAAAATTGTTTATTGAATAACTCAAAAACAATCGATTTTTCGGGGATGGTTTAAATGTGCGAAATGTAGAGAATACTTTTCTCTATATTTTCTTTTGTATGGACCACGTTGACTTTTGCTTTTTTCAACCCCTCTCGGGGGTTGAAAATTCAAAATGAAATTCTGGGAAACTATTGACCGAAAATAAAGAGATACGCGTTTGGCGCTGTGGACACAAATGTAGCTGAGGGTTCAAGCTACAAATTGTTCCACGGCGGCGAATTCATGCGGTCAATCGTTTTCCCAGAATTTCATTTTGAATTTTTAACCCCCGAGAGGGGTTGGGAGATAAAAATTCAAGGGTGGTCCAGAGAAATGAAAATATAGAGAAAATTATTCTCTACATTTTGTACATTTAATCCATACCCGAAAAATCGATTGTTTTTGAGTTATTCAATAAACCATTTTTTTTGGTATTTCAACAATTTTTTTGGGGGTAAAGATATTATCAGAGAATGACAATCAAATACTCGATCTACGCGTCTTTTCAAGGGCTACAGCGTTCCCATTTGAACAAAAAGTGTACGAATTTTTCCTAAGGGGTTATTGAATTAAAACTGATTTTTCAGAATTTCACCCCACATTTTCACCCTCAAAATAAACTCCTATGACTTTGGCGCTGTGGGCAAAACTAAAGCCCGGATTTTTCTGAACATTTTGTCTCGCGGCGCTGACTTCGTAGGGGTTATAGTTTGGCATCAATCCAACCCCACCCCCTTCATCCCCTAAAAAAAACCTGCACCCCGATTTTTAGGCAAACTTGGATTTAACCTGCCAAAAAATTGGCATTCTTCTATTTTTTTCCGATTATGGGGTTTTTTAACAACAGCACCACTGTACTATTACCATTTTTTCTATCATAATAATCGTCGAAAGAAACCAACAGTACCGGACGATGTTGAAATTTGCATCGTTGGAATTTAACGAAAAATATGATTTTTATTGGCCCGAATTTATTTTGGCAGATATAAGCTACGAAAATCTCTCCAATTTTTTTTATTCGTTTAGTTTGAGATCTATAATCTGAATTTGCAAAGAAATAGTTTTTGCAATTATGAAAAGGAGGAAGTAAAAATATAAAAAATAGTTTTCCTTCGATTCCAACGATGCTAACTGCAAGAGCGTTATTAGCGGCCATAAACTGAATAACATTCATCGATTATAATCGCAATGGCCTTCTTTTTCTTCATTTTTCAATGGTAATGGCCTTTTATTATTGTACAATGGTAATGGCCCCTTTTATTTTATAATGGCAATGGCCTTTTGTTATTTTAAAATGGTAATGGTCTTTTTTTATTTAACAATGCTAATGGCCTTTTTTATTTAAAAATGGTAATGCCCTTTTCAATTTTCGATCAAAGGGAATTGATACATTACGAAAAGAAATTCCGGCCCGCCGACCGCCCGTCCCAAAAAATGGTACCGGACACGGAGAATCATTCGCCATCCGCAGCTCGAGCACAAGAAAAATCGTCTGGAGGAACGACTCCTTCGCGCCTCGACGAGTTTGCGAGACGTTAGAAAATCGCCCTTATCGACGGGGTGAAAATTTCAGTCTTCATATGATACACTAGTTGGAAAGTAATATTTCAAAAATATTTGTCAAGTGTATTTTGAATTTTCCAAACGGCGTATTGCCCAACAATGTTGATGTACTTTCAATAGTAAGTGAATAAAATATGCGACTAAAAAGTGACTGTAGAATGTAAGTAAATTACAGTAAGACGAGCATTTTTAAATTTGAAAAAATTAAAGCCTCAATGGTTTTGTTTTTTAATCTCATACTTGAGGGATAACACCGCCCTGGCGGTAGAAAATAAGGCCCAACTTTGACAATTTATTTCGGGAGTATAAAAAAAGGAATAGGATTTCTTTTGAGAGGGTTTATTTAACGCATATTAACTTATAAAAAAAAAACATTATTTTAATTATACTTTTCGTACAAAATGGCAGCGACAGAGTCCATCTTAAAAAGGTGTTTCTTACAAATAGCTTCACGGGAGAACGGTTTTCGCGTAAAGTATAAAACCTGGAACAAAAACCAAAAAAAATTATAATCTATATATTATTATCTATGGGACTACGTAGGGATCTTTTTTTAAATCAAATTTTGAAAAAATTGCGCACTTTGAAAGAAATAAATCGATTTTTGTACCGAAAAATAAGCAGTAAATTGTTTATAAAAAAAAGTTTACATTTCATCAAAAAACGGCTACGTATTCCCATAGAGATTGTAATTGTGAAGCTACTATCAAAATTTCAAATCGATCCATGCAAAGGTGTTCGAGTAATCCGTCCTCCCAGTTTGAAAAAAGTGGTTTCGAAAAAAAACGCGTTTAAAGTTGTACGAGGCGCCTGAAAGAAGTCCGAGGCGCTGCGGAAAAATCGACAATTGAGCCTTGAAAAAAATTTCTCTACAGGACCATATTGCATATTGTTTTCATAACCCCAAAGTATTTTTGAAGCAAAAAAAAAACGATTTTTGCAAAATTCTAGAGTGGTGTTATCCCTTAATATCATCATACTAATCCAAACAAACAAAAAATATAAAATTTTGTACGGATTTTTGAAAAATTTAATACAAATATACCCTCCATAATAATTGATTCCTGTACAAAAATTATCCCGATAAAAAAATGTTTTTTAAATTTTGCATTCTACTTGTTGCGGAAATATATATTTTTTGTATTCTTTTTCGAAAAAGAGTGTGCCATATTGCGCACGCGGAAAATCACGAATAATCGACTAAACTCTCGTATCCATTGGCAACATCCCGATGCTGAGGAATGTGAAGCTCCGCGTTACGAGCACGGGACAGGCACCGCATTCGGTCTCGCACTCGAAAGTGATTTTCGGTTGTGCCGCAATTCGGGTAATTCGTAATTATCGGGACTACCAAATTCTCGACTTGTAATTATTCGCGCATGGCAGTGTGGTGGCTCGTATTTTGGGGTTGAGATTCTTATTTGTAACACGAGAATATGCGTGGGATGGTTCAACATAGCCGATAATAAACGGTCAGTCCTCTTGAAGCAGACAGCTTTCTTTTCCATACAAAAAAATTGGATTGCGCGTCTATCGCGCATACACAAATTTTGCATTTGAAAATTTTCTTCTTAATAGCTTCAAGGTAAAATCCCGCAACCTCAATTATACTGAAGACTTCGCTATACTAAGAAAATGCAAATATCGTGAGTTTGCAGTAAATACGTTTTCGGAATTTTTTATTCGAAATTTGAAAAAAAATTCTAATTTGTTTCAAACTTCACTGTTCAAAATTTAGTGACGTTGGTTTGACTTGACATTTTTTTTAAATTGCCACGAAGAGATATCGAGAATGTAATTGTAATCGTAATTATTCGCTACCCGGATTTAATATTAGCTTGCGGAAAGCTTTTCTTTTCTTATTAGAACACTAAAAAAAACAGGCTTTGCGATTCGTTTTTCACTTAGGGAAGCAAAAACTGTCACGCTCATTTATTTTTCGCTTAACAGTGCACTCCATAACGATGACACAACTCAAAAAAATTGCAGCTGCACAATATACTAATTTTGAATTTAAGAATTTTCCTTATAGCTTCAAGGTCAGCGAAATTGAATACATTGAAGACCACTATACTTTCAAACAAATGAAAATATCGTCGCCTTGCGGTAAATACTTTTTTGGATTTTTTTATTCGAAAATTAAACATTTTTTTCTAATTTATTCCAAAGTTGACTGGTCGAAGTTTAGCAATTTTGATTTACCTCGACTAAAAAAGTGCCATGAAAAGATTTGCAGAACGTAATTAACAATCGTGATTACCCGGTACCAGGATTAAATATCAGCCTGCGAAATGTTTTTCTTTTTTATCAACATTTTTTTTTCATATAAAGGAGGCATTGCTATTCGTTTTTTATTCAGAGCAGAAAAAGATTGTCCCGAATGTCACTTATTCGGTTTCTTTGTTATTCGGCGTTTTCTATACACTGCTTTTTATAGAATTATTATTCCATAGAATTCTTTTTATAGATTTATTATTCTATAGAATTCTTTTTATAGATTTATTACTTTATAGAATTCTTTTTAAAGAATTATTGTTTTATACAATTATTATTATTCCTAAATAAAATTCCCAAATAATTTTTATATCCCTTATGTAGAATTTATAATTTTTATTCAACGAAAAAATGCTCGATTGCAGCAAAGAACTTTCGAAAAATAAAAATTCCTTCTCCGATCTACCATCCGCAAAGGATTTGTTCAAACGGGCATGGTTGTGTATCTTACCTGGCGCAATTAGTATCCGGGATTCTCGGGAACCGAGTCTATTCCTTTGAGAATACGAGAACGGTAGCCCAGCTTCGCCGTTGGTCGTCCTCGCGTTACGGTTAAAACTTAAATAATTAACGAGGACCAAGAATTGTGGTTTAAAGTTCTTCCTCCGCGTGTCGTATCCTCGCCAAAGCTGCGACGAAATTATTCCTGTAAATACAGCACCGTCATTACGAAGGTGGAAACAAAAGTAACGCCAGTCCCGGACGTCGTTCCGTATAAAATTGCGATTCTTGTGTACTCTTCACAAATAGTTTCGTCATTCGCTACAGTCGCAAATAATCTTGGCCCAGTTTATATTTGGCCTTAATTTTCAAGTAAACGATTTTATCAATATTGCAACCTTGAAATTCCGATATCAACGAATTAATCAGATTATATATCGAATTTGACGAAGGGAGGAATGAAATATACAGAAACGTTTTTTTTTTCAATTTTTTAGTAAGGACTTCTATAGATATTGATGTCGAACAATTTTTATTTCGCCATTACTGCTGAAAGCCAAGTGGCAATTTGCTTCTTTTTTTTTATGGTGCCGCTTGAGGTTTAATGTCTGGGGTAATATTGTGCTCGTAAATGTCAAGGAGATTCTCCGCTGCGGGTATATGATTACAATGGAAATTGGAGACGTGTGTGAAACACGATAAATAATTCCCACTGCATGATTCAGCAGATGTTTGTAGCGATATCCAGGATAAGAATGATCGATTCTCATTTCCGGACACGATAGAATTCACTTTGATAATCAAGAACCACAACGTTGCCCTTTAAATAGTTCAAATTAAGGTTCGAATTCGAAAGTAAAGGCTTCTATGTTATTATGGAAAAGAGACCAATTTACTTAACAAAAATTGCGCTATTAATCAAGGGTAATTAGATAATTAACGAAATTCGTGTAATCGAGCCGATTTATTCGTCCTTCTAATGGAAACATCGTTCTTAGAGACCACGTTTACTGGATTCGTGCCTGGCCTCGTTTCACCCTCATTTGCCAGTGGTTAGGGTCAATTGTGGTCAGCCACACCGCACGTCCCGATAATCTTATCGACTCGTACTACTTGCTAAATAAATCACGCATATTTACCCCTGGAACTCAACCTCTGGCCTCGCTTATTCAAAATTAACTTGAAATTACGTCGTTAATGGTTATTACCATTACCAACAAGCTAATGTTGAAAATAATGATTTTTCACTGCTTCAACACATGTGCTCGCGCAACAATTTTGTTTTTATTCTTAGCGAATGAAAAAAAATTATCATTAAGGGGCATACATTTAGACAGGAAAAGATAAGCAATATTGAGGAATTTTTTAAACTAAGAAGTAATTCTGTAAAATGTGGATTAAAAAAGTAGTTTTTTTTCCAATTTTTCCAAAACAATATTCGTCAAGTAGAAGGTACCAATATTATCAATATTTCTACCGAGTTTTATCCCAATCGGCTTAATAGTTTTTGAGTAATCCTGCACGCCAATTTCGATAATGCAGTTTTGGGAAAAAACGCGTTTGAAGTTCACGCCCGCTCCGAATCCGAGCAGTGAGGCACAGCGTTGACGGGCTGTAACGTTTGGAGTTTTTCGAATTTCGCTTCGAAACTTTGGGAAGATATTCTACATATATAGTTCTAACGTTTGAAGAAAAAAAAAATCGTTTTTTTGATCGTTGTAAATTTATATCCCGCCTTAAGAATGAAATGAAAGGAACCAACCAAAAAAAAATGTTTAAAAGCAAAATAAACATTTCGGCTACTTTTGCCTGTATCTTTCGTACATTCACAAAGGAGACTACCAGTTTAGATCCTCGAAAAAAGGTGAATTTCGACAATTTTTTATGGGAACCCAGTAGATAGAAAGGAAATTCCGTTTCGTGGCCTTTATTCTACATATCTTTAAGGCGTTACCCCCACTTGTAGCGCAAAAAAGGCCTTTTTCATGAATTTTTCAAAAGAAAACTACAGAACTTTTTTAATCGATCAATATACCATCTTAAAGAACACATCTTGAAGAACTTTCAGTAATTTTTTTATTGAAAAATATTACATTGTTTAGTGGCAAATGGCCGTCAATGAAATAATGTTTTTATATACACGGTTTGCGGTGACCAACATTGCGGGGAAGTGGATCATCTGAAAAAAAAATGCGGATGGATTTAGTCAAATATAAGTATAAACTAGTCTTTAATCGAAGGATTTAAAAAAATATTCATTTTTCACAAAATGGCGGACAGTCAAAGTTAATGGTTCGATTTTAACGAAAAAAAACGGCCGTTTTTTGGCTGTAAAACGGCCATTTTTTTTCGAAAAAAAAAATCGAACGCTTAAAGACTACATTTTTATGTATTAAATAAGGCTGCAAAATTTCAAGAAGATCGGTTCATTAGTGTTCGAGTAATCTTGGTCACCGACTTCAGAAATGGCATTTTGAGAAAAACGCGTTTAAAGTTTCTCTTTCAACGCGGATTCTTCTCTTTCAACGCTCATATCTCAGTCAATTTTGTTCGGATCGACTTGAAATTTTCAGGACATTTTCTCAGATACTTATACTTCAAAAAAAATGCAATAAAAGAAATCGATTTTTTCAAAATCGCAAGTGGGGGTAACCCCTTAAGTATATTTACAATTTTTGTTCTTCTCCTGATCCTGAATCTTTGTCTGATAGTATCCTGCGGCTGGCACCTTTACATTGCTTCACCGTTTGACTTGATATTTTTATTGGAACCTTATAACAACATTTTACATTGAAGGACGTGGAAGATTTTGTATATGTTAAAAACTGTTGCCGAAAAAAATGTTTTTGGTGATTTTTTTTACCGAACACAATTTTTTTGTTAAACATGCACCATTTTATTCAAAATCGATATTTTTCGTTTTCCCTACGTACTTCAAAGGCAAATTTTATCTAGAACTCGAATTATTTTTAATTTTCATTGTAGGTACAAAATTGGAAGAGAACTCTTACCGGCAGGAGGACACTATCAAACAAAGCTGATTCGCTTCATCCACCTTCAGTGCCGCCATTTTGTTACGAAATCAGGTCAGAAAATTTGTAAAGATGCTCGAAGATAAGAAGAATAAAGGCCACTAAACGGAATTTTCATTCTCTCATCTAGGTATTCGTATAAAATGGTCGAAATTGACCTTTTTTAAACCGGTAGTCTTCATTAAGGGGGGGGGGGGGGGGCAATACCTTTGGGCGAGGGAAAATGGCTGTTTTTCATTATTTTTTTATCCAAAGGAGATTTTTTCGCTATTTTTTAGACTCTGCGTATGTTTTATTACTACTTGTGGCGGTTGCATGGATTTTTTAAATTAAGGGCTTACACCACTGTAAACGTCTAAAATTAAGTGATTTTTTGCGATTTTTTTTGCGTCGAAGGACAAGTAAGAGGATAATAATATTCAAGGATGTTATTAGTCATATCTTCAAGTGAACAAAAAAATTTATATTAAAAAAATATAAAAATGGTGACGCCGGAGTCATTCTCGCGAGGCATGTTGAATTTGAGACGCTCTGCGGCACGCAGTATGACTGACGCAAATTTGAATTTGAAAAAAATAAAAGATATTCTATTAATTTACATGAGTATAGCTAGAGAAACACGTAGGGGATTGTGAGAATATGAATTTTTGTGTAATTGGCAAGCACTTAAAGTAAAAACTCAATTTTCGACTGGAAAAAAAAACGATCATTCGTTATTAACTAATGTGATAATTAACTCATAGAAAATCCCGTATGTATTTTTCTTCGGAATGTTATTTAAAAGATGTGCTCAAAATTTTGAGTGAAAAGAATGAAAATTGTTGAAGTTATGCTGCGCGCCGTTTTCAAAAATTGTGTTCCGAGAAAAACGATCGACGCCTTGCACACGGGCCACAGCCACTGCCACCGCAGACCCACACGCGTCTGCGAACCTTTGTTTTGGAGGTCCCAAACTTTTTTCTCCTTATTCTAGATAGTCCGAAGCATCTTTTACGCCAATTAAAAAAAAATCAATTTTTCAAAAATTCTACAATGGTGTCACCCCTTCATCTTCGAAAATGGCAGAGGTATGGCACGGTCTTCTAACGGCGTGACACGTAGCGTCGGCGGAATTGATCTGAAAAAAAAACCACAAAGATTTTTCTTTCATTAACACTCACACGCAGAGTATGAACCAAAAAAAAGTGAGAAACGTTGAAAATTGATGAAATGGTACTCTTTGAAACAAAGAGATTGAATTTTTCGAAAAAACGGCTTCTTTTTGCAATAAAAAATACGTTTTTTTCATTTTCCGAAACATTTAGTATAATGTTTTAGACAATAAAGTTAAAAAGATTTACACGAAATTTTATCAGAATCGGTCGATCAGTTTTTTAGCTATACGTCACGCCAGTTTTGAAAATGCAGTTTAGAAGACCGCGCCATACCTCCCCCATTTTTAAAGATTAAGGGGTCTTCTCACTTCAGACGCTAAAAAAAGGCTATTTTCATGAATTTTTTTGATAGGTTTATAGTATAGATATCGATATAAAAGTTGTCACACTTAATAAGTATACTTTCGAAATACATTTATAAAAATGTTTTGCTCTACCAAAGGTATTCCTTTCACGAACTCGAATTTTTAACAATTAGTTGATTTTCGTCTACAATCAAGTGAAAAATACATCTTCATATACTGGTAAAATTTCAAGCTAGTTACCGAACTTTTAACAAAAAATGATGACTAAAAAATCGTCGCATTTATACGGCGGTGTATGGAGATTACACGCTGGCCACATTTTCATCTAATAATTTATACACTACATAGCTCTAGACGCCTGATATAAACTGCTCACGCGTGTAAAAAAATCTAAAGATTCCGTAACGACAATAAAAACAGGGGGTGACCGAATGTTTAACGAAAATATTTATGATAAAACTTAGAAAAAATGTGGTTAGCAGAAGAATTTTCGTAGCCGTGACTTTTCAGAGAAAATGTAAAAATGTTTAAATCTATTAAAATTGCGCGAAATTTTTCATTCCAGTTTATCGTTGGGTATGATAATTGATTGTGACTTATTTTTATTAAGCGCCACTTTTTTATTTTTTATTTTATTTTTTTATTCCAGTTTATGGTTACTGGAAATTTTTATTCCAGTTTATCGTTGGGTATGATAATTGATTGTGACTTATTTTCATTAAGCGCCACTTAATTTAACCGAAGATTCGGAAGGGCCCTCCTTATGCCCCCACAAAATACGGCCCTCCGCCGGAATACCTTAAGTCACTATTTATAGACGAAAATGGTAGTTCAAAAAATGTCCTAAAAAATTCTAGGTCTGCACTGTTGATGAAATCTGGGAGATGGATCATCCGAAACAAAAAATCAAACGGTTTTACATTCAGTATGTTAATGCCTATAGCGCATATCATACGATTTTTGATATATGCAAAAATAACAAAATGGCGGACATTTTTCGAAAACAAAAAAAACTTGTTTTTTTAACATTTCTCCCAAAAAAATTAGTAGCCATCAACATTTTTTTTAATCCTTGAAATGCGCTATAGATATAGTGGTAAAGAATATGTGGTTAAAATTTCATAAGGATCGATTCAGTAGTTTCGAAGATTTTATCAACAAGCCGTCGAAAAACGTTGTTTCGAGAAAAACGCGTTTGAAGTTTGTTTGGGTTACATAAACACAGAATTTAAAAAAAAATGTATTTCTAAAGTGTATTTAATAAGTGTAACAACTTTTATATCAATATCTATAATATAAACCTACCGATAAAACCACGAAAATAGTATTTTTTTAGCGTTTACAGTGAGAAGACTAAGACTAAAAAAAGGTAAAGAAATTGTTCCCTTTGAAAAAAAAATCATGAAAATCAACAAAAAATGTCCTTGCCTAAGGGTATCTCCCCCCTTAAAATTCGCTAAGACGAGGTCACCCTCAAGACGCGGCATAAAAAAAAAACACATTAGCGACCTCAAAACAACATCGAGGATGTCCACCAGCACGATCAGCGGAAGCTCCAACCCCGAATAACCGTGCGCGCCCTTCGGCCCGACAGAGCAGCTCGTTTGATCGGTCCGGGGGTGAGATTTAAAGGATGGTTATCGTGGTCGAGATAGAGGACCGGTGCTTCGCGAAGCCTTTCCTCGGTGGATGGAGAAACGTCGTAACGGGGACGGAATATCACGACGCCCGCACGCAAACGTGCCCCGGGGATACCGTCGTTTATCCGAGGGGTGGAAAGAAGCGCGGGGATGACGATTCGCCGGCTGGTTCTTGCTACACCCGGGGCTCGAACGTGATCACCGGGACTCGCGATCGTTGTGTTGGTACCGATACGTCCGTGTTGATGACGCTTTTGGCCTCGTACCGTTGCAAGTACACGAGTGTCGCCTGCGAACGGGCAACCCAGACGTCTCGTTTGCCAGATCTTCGAGATAAATTGGTAACACCGTACGCGATACAGCCAAGAGCCACTCCGTCGACCAACAATCGCTACCACCTCCCACGCTTCACCGACACGTCGAAAATCGACGAATGCTCCCGGACGCGGATTAACCTGAGCTGCCCCATTCGTTTGTCCAGGTACACGTCATTCCTCGTGTAATTTCAAGGATTTAGAATCCTGTTAGAATTAAAGTTTGAGGAATCTTCACAGTGCACACTGCAAAAACAAGGCGTGTTTGACGTGTGTTCAAAGTGTGTAAAAATAACACAACGTAAAGTCTAAACACGCGTTGCCATGTTGATTCTACACACTTATGCATTCGGTATCACGTAATGCGTTATAATTACACACGTGATGCGTTAAAATTACACACGTGAGTGTGTAATTTTTACGCATTGAATTATTACACACCTTCGTAGCGTCCCCATCAATAACACGCTTATGCGAACACACATAAAGCGTGTAGAAACAACATACAAGACGCATATTTACACACATTGGACTAAACAACACGCGTTGATAGCAACACATGAGCAAAAATAACACGGGAAAAAGCAACACAGTTTACGTGTGTTAATTGCGAGTTATGGATCCTATTTAAAAAATCACCATGGTTACGGCATCACGTCAAACTCATTAGTTGGTTTGACGTTAATTGATCGACAGGTTAACGAAACTACATTTGGTCTTCGATTAACCGATTAACCCGTTCAATTAACCCGATCAGGTTATCGCTTTTTTCGGCCCCTTGTCAGGTTATCGTAGGTCACTGAAGGACCGAGACATGTTAGAACACGTAATTTGCAATGAAAAATTCTGATAAAATTCCTGAACACTCTTGAATACTTCTACTTCAAGGGTACACCATGAATATTACAAAACAATTTAAACAAATATTTTATTTTTCGTCATAAACACACCCACCTCCCAAAAATACAGACATTAACTAAAAATGGCTCGGGTCCCCAGCGACTCACGATAACCGAATCGGCTTAAGATCTTAGTATACACACACACCCTCTATAATAAATATACTCAAAATATATTTCTGACTGTTGATTATGAATTTATTTACTTACTTATATGGAGGATATACATTTTATTTACATGGAGGATATACACTTTATATACATGGAGGATATACATTTTATTGACATGGAGGATACATATATGTAAATAGTATTGTAAAAATGCGATTGACAACTTTTATTTTATCCGGAAAATTCATCTCGTTCGTGGTTAACCAAACTTTCTTCGTCTTCTTCGTAAAACGTCTTTTAGCTTGAAACAAAAAACAGGGTGAGGAAAAATCAAATAGCTGTAGACCCTTTTTACACGTTTTAACGTGTGTAAGAAAATAACACACGTCACGTGTTGTTTGAACACATCTATCCGTGTCATTTTAACACGGTTATTTTTTACACGCATTAAAACGTGTAAAAAGTGTCTAGAGCCATTACACACCTAAAATGTGTAAAAACAACACACTTGTTTTTGCAGTGCAATAGCTCGAAAAATAGCTGATTTTCGCGATTTTTTTTTCGATAGTTTAAATACGCTAATCAGTCTGATTTTTTAATGTCAAATCAAAGCACTCATGAAGAACAGAAAATTAATGTTTTAAACGCTTATTTTTATTTTTTTACATCATTGCTAACCGTTGAAAATGTCTTTGAAAAAAGGAGCGTTTACAGTTTCGAGTGCGGAATTTTCATATAAATTGTCCACTTACGATCAATCGGCGATGCCAGGTCGATGTTTACAACCGTCTATACTAGCGGATGGAGAAAAAGAAGACGATTTTTGGAAAATTTTACGGTGATGTTTCCTTAAGTAATTAGAATCCTGTTAGAGTTAGAACTTAAGGGATAAGAACCCTGGTAGAATAAGACACTTAAGGAATTGGAATCCTGTTAGGATTAGAATTCAAGGGATTAAAATCTTGCGAGAAACAGAACTTGTTGGATTAGAATCCTGTTAGAATTAGGACTTAAGAGATTGGAATGCTGTTTGAACTTCATGCTGTTTGAACTTGAATGATTAGAACTTGAGGGATTAAAAGTCGGTTCGAATTAATATTCAAGGGATTATAATCCTATTAGAATCAGAACGCAAGGGATTAGAATTCTGTTATGATTAGAACTGGAGATATCAAAATTCTGTTTGAATTAATATTTAATAAATTATTATACTGTTAGGCTTAGAAATTAACGGATTAGAATCGTGTTGAAATTAGAATTTGAGGGATTATAACTCTGTCAGGATTAGAAGTTAAGGGATTAGAATCCTGTGGTAATTAGAACTGAAGGGATTGGAACCCTGTTAGGATCACAACTTAAGGGGTGAGATGCAGTCAGCAGCGTGAAAAAACGAGCATTTTCAATCATTTTTTTTATACTAACTAAGTTTGTTTTACAAAAGTGGTAACACAGACTTTTTATGTTATACTCCAACTTGACTTGTACAAATTTTCAAAGAAAAATATTGATCATTTATAAAAATATCGCCATCTTTGTCGGACCCCCTTCGGCATGTAGTGCTTTGCGGTGATCATCATAAAATTTTACTGGATCATCTGAAATTAAAAAACCAAATAAAATCATTAGTTTAATAATAAATCTAGTCCTCAATCGAACCTTTTTTTTTCTTTAAAAAATTAAGAAAATGGCGGCTTCCGACAGATAGCTTTCGATTGTCGACCAGAAAATCGCTCGTTTATTGTTTAAAAACATAGAAATTTTTAACAAAAATGAAAATCCTCCGATCAAGAACTAGTTTTTAATGCTATCAATAAGCACATCAAATTTCATCAAAATCCATCGAGTGGTTTTTGAATTATAGTGGTCACCGACTTGAAAAACATAGTTTCGAGAAAAACACGTTTAAAGTTTTTCGATGTGGATACGGTATTATATGTTCGTAAAATTTTGAGCTCGATGGATGGAGCTAAACTTTTTTTTATGTATTTTGATCCGCTGAATCCGAATATCACAATTTTTCACCGAAAAGTCGAGCATTCGATGGTTTATAGCCAATTGTGAGAACAATTTTTCGCCGAAAAGTCGAGCATTCAATGGTTTATAGCCAATTGTTAGAACAATTTTTCAAAAAATTAAAGTTTTTCGGGATAAATTATTTTTTTAAACCATTTTGGGCAATAGTAAGACGAAAGGATTCCTTATAAAATTTTGCTAAAGTTCATAGTTGTTGAGTAATACATTTTTGAAAAATTCTGAAAGAGTTTTCCAATTTTACACTTGATTTATGTATAGAAATACTAATTAAAAAATTACTTACATCGAATCATCCATTCCTGGCCCATACAATAGGGCTTTTGCCGATGTGGAAGCTTCTAAAATGTCAATTTGTTGTTGTCTTCACAGCATTCTGCCTTCCCGGGTATTATCGTTTGCGCGTTTGTCAGCCGCTACCTGCCATGGGGACCCGACGCCCCGTCACTGATTGTGGGATATCCCAGAAACTATTCATCGGATTTACTTGAAATTTTCAGGGAATATTTTCGAAACATCATACTTCGAGAAATTGTAAAACAAATCGATTGTTTGAAAATTCTGACTGCATCTCACCCCTTAAAGGAAGATTCTGCCTTGTTGGGCCAAAAAATGTTCGATTTTTTACCGATTTTTTATACGAAAAGTATTAAATATAGAATGTTTCTATTTGGAATGTTGACTAAGCGGCCTTTATTGAACATCAAAATATTTTTTAAAGTTTGACAAAACATGGCGGGGGAAGTGGGAGGAGCCACGTATGCCGGTGCGCGGGCGATGACATTCTTCGCTTGCGGAAGTCCTAAGTCCCGGACAGGAGATCTGAAGCAAAAAAATCGAACATATTTTTACTTTGTACAATATTATATATAAGTTGACCTAGAATTAAGAAGAACAATTGAAAAATAAAAAAATAGTGAGCGATCGGAAGGAAGTTTGTTTTTTTTTCCCAAAAATTTACGCAGTTTTTTGCTTACTATTTTTTTATTTTTCAATTTTTCTTCTTGATTCTGGGTCAGCTTGTACACAATATTGTACAAAGTAAAAAATATGTTTGATTTTTTTGCTTCAGATCACCTGTCCTCCCGAACCCGGACCCGCGCAAAGACATACGCGGCTCCTCCCACTCCCACCACCATGTTTTGTCAAACTTTAAAAAAATATTTTGATGTTCGATAAAGACCGTTTAGTCAACATAGCAAATATCAACATTCTATATTTAATACTTTTGACATAAAACATTGGTGAAAAATCGAACATTTTTTTGCTCAACAAGGCAGAACCTTCCCTTAAGAGATTGGAATCCTGTTGGAATCAGAACTTAACAAACTAGAATCCTGTGAGAATTGGAACCAGAGGGTTTGGAATCCTGTTAACATTAGAACGTAAGGCATTACAATCCAGTTAGCATTAGAACTTAAGGGATCAGACTCCTGTTAGAATCAGAACATAGGTGATTAGAATCCTGTGAGAATTAGAACTCAGTGATTGGAATCCGGCTATAATTAGAATTGAAAGAATTAGAATCCGGCTAGAATTAAAATTAAAAGGATTAAAATCCTGTTGGAGTTAAAACTTAATGGATTAGACTCCTGATAGAATTATAACTCAAGTGATTAAAAACCTGCTAACAGTTCTTATGCTAAAAATAGAACTTAAGTGATTAGAATCCTGTTAGAATTAGAATTTGATGAATTCGAATCCTGTTAGAATCAGAATTTAAGGGATCAGAGTCCTTTTGGAGTTAGCATTCAAGAGATGCAAATCCTGATAACAGAAGGACCCAAAAAACGGATCTGCTTTTCAAATAAGACACGCACAAAAAAACCCAAACGAACAGTCAAAAATTAAACGAAAAAAGTTCGGGAAGCTATCGTGTACGCGATACTTGATAGTCGAGACAAAATTCGCGTGTGTATCTCACTCACCGGATGAAACATTATATGAAAAAATACTCGACACGTGTCACTTACTCCAGCGCTGCAGTGTTATTTTTTCACATAAAATTGAGCTCTCCGAGTCTAGTTCTTTCTATTACCGCAAACAAATTAACGAGTACAGTGTTACCGATAAATATATTGCGTCTATCAAAATATTGTACCGCGTTAAAAATTGAAACTATGTTATCTCCTCCCGAGCGGCAAATGTGCACTTCACGCTGAAATTCGTAAATTCGTGAAAAACGTCCAGACCTTGCGTCATTCCTCGAAATACATTTCAATTCGTCCGTACTCTGCTTACTTCCGAGGATATTAAATTTTGTCCATTCAATCTCGTACGTGCGAACTCGTGCATTTGCGTGACTCATCCAGAAGTAATACGGGGACGACGGCTATTCAATTGAATTTAAATTTGCAGCCTCGAGGAGGAGTCCGCGATGAAGATCCAAAAGTGCTACAGGTGAGCCTCGATGTATAGGGGAGACCCGGGCATAGCGGACAGCCCAGGCAAAGCGAATACCCCCACTCGCGGGGTTCGCGCGTGGGGGCATTTGGGCAGCGTTTGCGCGTGGGGGCATTCGGGCAGCGTTTGCGCGTGGGGGTATCCGTACAGTGTTTGCGCGTGGGGGTATTCGGGCAGCGTTTACGCATGGGGGTATTCGCGCAGTGTTTGCGCGTGGGGGTATTCGGGGAGAGTTGGCGCGTAGGGGTATTCGGGCCGCGTTTGCGCGTGGGGGTATTCGGGCAGCGTTTGCGCGTGGGGGTATTCGGGCAGAGTTTGCGTGTGGGGGTATTCGCGCAGCGTTTGCGCGTGGGGGTATTTGCGCAGCATTTGCGCATGGGGGTATTCGCGCAGCGTTTGCGCGTGGGGGTATTCGGGCAGCGTTTGCGCGTGGGGGTATTCGGTCAGCGTTCGCACGTGGGGTTATTCGGGCAGCGTTTGCGCGTAGAGGTATTCACGCAGCGTTTGCGCGTGGGGGTATTCGGGCAGCATTTGTGCGTGAGGGTATCCGGGCAGCGTTTGCGCGTAGAGGTATTCACGCAGCGTTTGCGCGTGGGGGTATTCGGGTAGCATTTGCGCGTGAGGGTATCCGGGCAGCGTTTGCGCGTGATGGTATTCGCTTTGCCTGGGCTGTCCGCTATACCCGGGTCTCCCCTAATGGGAAGCCGTTGACCAAAAAATAAAGAACAAAGAAAGGGCTCGCAAATCATTGGATGTATTTTCGTTCCTTCCTATTCAGAGCCTACAGAGCGAGGGTGAACATCGGCGCGCTGGCTCGTTTGTCTCGCGAGACCCGCGCCCTGACACCGCGGCAGCCCGAGAGAGTCCATCACTTCCGTCACTGTCGCGCGAGCCAATTCGAGATTGTAAATTTCGTAGCGCCGACGAGACGCTCGGATTTTGAGATGCTTCGCAGCGTCCTCGAGCGTTGGCGATTTTACGAGAACGCGAGGCTCGATCGTAGCCTCTTCGGCACGAGCAAGCTCGCGGCGCGATCGACAATTCTTCACCGAGAGATCGAGATTTTACGATCCATCGAAACGGCCAAGTCGCGCGTACGTGGAGAAATGAGGGAGCGGAGACGCCTGGAAGACCTCGAGGAGCTCGCCGAGTCCGAGGTCTGGTCTTTGGCGAACGGAGAGAAAAGAATTCTCGTTGATACCCTGAGGGTCCAAAGGGCGCGGGAACTTCGGGATTTTTACCGATCTCTCGTCGACCCGGAGCTTCCGGGCTACGTGAGAATGGAAATTTTGAAAAAATTGCGTAGATACGCGGCTCAGCATAGTTGCCGATACGCCGAGGATCTCGTGTCTCTCGTCGATCAAGAGATCCAACTGGTCGCCATAAGCCGAGACGAGAGAGACCTCGATTCCCTGAGGAATCGCCTTAAACTTGCCCTCTTGCGTTTGACGAAAAATTCCTGCGGATCCAGCCGAAAAATCGACAACGCACCAACCTCGGGGCTTCCCCAAAATACGAAAATAAAAACGTTCTCTTTTACGAAGCCGTGCAAAAGGTGCGGCAAATTTTTCACGATCGACGATCTTTCCGCGTGTCGCAAACTCTCCCCCACCTGCCAGAAATGCCGGAAATTACAACCCAGCAAGGAGGCTAAAATCATTTACGAACCTTACGAGATTATGATCCGGGATTTGAAAATCCGTGAGAGCGAACTGATGGGCTCCTCGTTGCCGAACATTCGTGCTCCAGCTTGGCTCGTCGAGCCCAGAATTATTTATCGTCTCGTTAATTATGTGTGGCATGGAAGATCGGCTATTTCCGAGTGCGACGATCTTTATCGTCTCGTTCTCGTGCGCTTCGATCCCAACAGCCACTGGTCACCATGGAACAATCTCTTGCTCACCAAACGCGAAGCTGCCCTTCATCAGGCTATGGAGAATCCCTGGGATGTTTACGCGCCAGCAATTGTGAAAAAATTCGTCATTAAAAATTTGCAAGCTAAATTGCGCTTTGATTTTAAGACGCGCGGAAATTATTAACCATGTTTATTTATATATAAATTGATTGTATATTGTTATTATATATATTAGGCTGTAGCTCGGAATAGCTGTTACTTCCGATTTGAAGTTTTGGAACAGATCTTTGTTTTGATATCATAAGTCACTGATAAATGGATTTTTGGCATATCGTAATAGTTTTCGAAATATGAAATTTTAAAAATTAATAACCAACGCACGTTTATATCTATATCTAATATGACGTGTGAGTAGGGATACCCTGGTTTACCAACATGATCAGCCACGTTCGTCGCTCGTGGCGTGTGTGTTTGCATTAGTTTATTCGGGTTTGTCGTAGTTTGCTGGGATTTTGGATTTATTTGGGTTTGTCTTGGTTTGCTCGGATTTTGGATTTGTTGATGTTGGGTTTATTTCGGTTTGGTTGTGTTTGTTCGGGCTTGATTGTGTTGTTTTGGTTTTGTAGGATTTCTTTGGTCTCGGTTATATTTTTTTGTTTTTTTTTTGGGTTAGTTTGAGCTTGATAGTGTGGTTTGGGTTTTGAAGAGTTTGTTTGGGATTGGTTGTGTCCGTTTGGATTTTGTAGGGTTTGCTCAGGCTCGGCTGTGTGTATATATATATATTCACGTGGGGTGATTTTTCAGTTTTTAAAATGCGATGTTTCGAAAAGTATTGCGATGCCCCGAAAATCCTTTTAGGCAGACTTATATTGCCAAAACGAAGATCTGTCCGATATTTCGGCTAAATCAAAGGTAGAAGCTATTCGGAAGTATATTTATAAATTACTAGCCATAATTATTAGTCATCTTATATACATATAAATTATTTACATATTATTATTATTATTTTATAAGTAATTAGTTGGACACTCGGAGCCCGTTCGCAACGACACATGTCATCTTTGAGATCATCCACCACTCGCGACATAAATAAGCGTTGAAGCGGGTGTCAATGAAGCAGGGTTTTTCAGTTCGTTGGACAGACACGCAATTGGAATAGTCGATAAGTGAAACTCGATAACTTTTTTGTCTGGTGACCCTTTCCGACTATTGTCAAGTATACAGCGGATAGAACCTTTTCTTCTCAACATCCACTTTCCATTTATATTTTCGAAACTAATAATTTAAACGTGACTGCAACAATTTGACTGAAAAATACTCACTAAATTCTATTGTTATAAATTATGATGGAAAATTTATATATTCAGTCCCAACTCAATGACTTTGACGTGTCAAATTTTTCGAGTACCGTAAAAAAATTAGGAAATAGAACCATCCCAAATGGAAAACCGTGATTGCCATTTATTTTCGAGACTAATGATTTTACAGCAATCGAAATAATCTCACTTGAACGTAAATGCTATTTTCGTGAATTATTTCAGATTCTCAACCCTCAGGGTTATAAGACTGGGCTCTTGATTTTCCTGGTCCGCGACGGCCACTTCTAGAAAAAAAAAACCAATATAGCATCAAGCACGATCATCCAAACTTTTATTCCATCCACATTTCCCTGTATAAAAAAACACCCAACAAATCCACCTACGAAAGTACCGCTCCAGCGCCATCAAGGAATTACTAAAAACAATTGCTTTCCGTTAAAGTGCTTCAATCTAAATCGCCTTATTCATCATAGCGAGGACGACAGACAGAAGATGAAAAATTTATTCCCCGAGCGCGTGCGATACCAAAATTGCGGAAAAAAAAACAGCATCGTCCTTCCGTTCTCCGGAGGATGAAAAAAATTCTTCGCAAAAACATTGGCCATTGAGTGTGCATGAATATTTATGTATGCAATCCAATTTCGATTGTAATAAAGTTCGCTTCTTTGCAAGTCGAAGCATTTCGTAAAACTTTTGCGATTTGTCGCGGTCACCGGGGACGCTCGCGCGGGTAGTACATTTCTCTCCTTGCTAATACTACTTGTAGTACATTCACTTCACGATGCTCTTACATACACACATGTATATATGTATATATATATATATATATATATATATATATATATATATATATATATATATATATATATATATATAAGTGTGTCTGTCGAGTTTACGAGTTTGCAACGATCCAGTGGGAGGACAGGACGAGGGACAAAGTTCCTCACGACTGAAAATCTCGCGGGAGTAGATTCTCAATTTCGACACAATCACGAGAGGTCGTGTTGCACACACAAAGATAAACACACGATGTATGCGAAGCTTTTGAGACGCAGATCCGCTAAAAATGTGTACTATACGTGACCGAGGGCATCAATCTTCCAAGGGCTGAAAACTTTATTCCTCGGGATTTGTATACTTATTTGTAGACTAGTCCTTATTTTCTGTATCGAGCCTATTCAACCTAAATATGTAAATTCAATTTTTGTCTCACACGGGGCTGGGTTGAAATTCCGAACGTTGAATGTTCCGACGGTTTAAAATTCCAAATTATAATTCCGGAATTAAAATTCCGACGGTTTAAAATTTCGAAATTCAAGATGGGGCCGGGTGGAAATTCCGAACTTCGAATGATCAGAACGCTCAAAACTCCGAAAGAATGCTACCCTGAAAGGTCAAACCTCCGAAAGAATTTTACACGAAAGACCAAAGCTCCGAAAATCTGAACACCGTTAAAATAATTCGGCTATGCAAGTTTTAAAAGTTTCAAAATGTTCAATAAATCAACGGATTAATTCGAGAATTTTTTATTTATTTAGAAGTGATTTTTTGTCAATTGTGAAATTTGTCTGGACAATGTTATACGTTCTACATAATTTATAGTCGACTGTGTAGACTTTCGCTGGCATGATCTTGACATGGAGGCCGGGTTGAAGTTCCGAACTTTGAATGCTCCGACGGATTAAACTTCCTAATTTTAATGTTCCAAAATTACAAGGTTCGTCAAGATCATGCCAGCAAAAGTCTACACAGATGTGTAAATGATGTAAATGATGTAGAACGTATAACATTATCTAGACAAATTTCAAAATTGACGTAAAATCACTTCTTAGTAAAACAAATTCTCGAAAAAATTAGTCGATTTATTGAAAATTTTGAAACTTTATAACTTCCATAGCCGTATTATTTTGACGGTGTTCAGATTTTCGGAGTTTTGGTCTTTCGTGGAAAATTGTTGTGGAGTTGTGATATTTCGGGGTAAGGTAAATGTCCCAATTATTGAACAGGTTCCAATTATTGAACACTATCTTGTATTTTTATTATTTCTCATTCACCTGCATGCATTTACTTACTTATAAAAACTTCATTACATATATGGAACTTTTAGCCATTGAAATGTTACCTTACTTGTGCAAAAAGCTTTAATTATCACAGAAAAAAATGATTTAATCAGCAACGGCGACCCGATTTGACGTCTCGTGGTGACTGCTTATCGTTTTTGCTGAGACGCGCCGCTTCATGCGTAGGGGCATAACAAATTAAGGAGGGATTGTCTTTTTTTTCGCAAAATTTACCGCTTTTTGGGAATTTTTTTGTGAAGAAAGTATACAACGGAGAACTTGTGAAACTTGGCATATAGTTTTATTGATCTGTTTACTACATACAAAAAATTTTTTAAACAATTTCATAAAAAAATCCGCCTCCCACCCGCCTCGAGGCGCGATGGTCCTTTTTTGATGGTGTGCACGATTACAGCCTTCACGTTCATCCTGCAACAAAAACCCAAAAAGCATTTTACTTTAGACACATATAGCTATCGTTCGATGAAGGGAAAAAAAATTGCCGATTTGGTGACGTTTTGAACTTGAAGTATCGATTTTTCGAAAAAAATTGATCGATTTTTTGTTATAAATAAAAAACTATTAAACGTATTGCTTTTTGCTTCATCAAACGATAAAAGGATGTCAGCTGAGCATTCTGTCCAACTTTGAAGGCAATCGGTTGAATAGTTTTTGAGAAATCGTGCACACCATCAAAAAAGGACCATCGCGCGTCGAGGGGGGTGGGAGGCGGATTTTTTTATGAAATTGTTTAAAAAATTTTTTGTATGTAGTAAACAGATCAATAAAAATATATGCCAAGTTTTACAAGTTTTCCGTTGTATACTTTCTTCACAAAAAAATTTCCAAGAAGCGGTAAATTTTGCGAAAAAAAAGACAATCCCCCCTTAAAAAACTGTCGCATCTCGAAAAGTAAAGGCGTTTCAGATTCCTCAGAAAATTTCTTACAAACAACAATTACATTTTTTTTAAAATCAATTATTTGTTAAAAAAATACGGTGTTCGATCATTGGAACATAGAAAATGCAGCGTGTCCCAATTATTGAACACTCGAATTCTCCTAGATGGCGTCATAAAACCCATCAAAACATCGAGACAGTTAACGTGTGACAGATCGTGTGAATCGGATTTATTCAAACAAAAACTGTAAGTTCCTGAATAAACTTACCTTTATTCCTTTAATAATAACTCTAAGATCGCCTAATATATATTTTTATTTGTATTTTCGTGCAATAAACGCAAAAAGAAAGGTAAAAAGAGAATATAACCTAAATGTAACCTAAAAATACGAATGTAATGTTCAATTTTTTTTGCTCTCCGATATTTTAGGGAGCCAAGTTGCGACAAAATCAAACAAAAACAGAACATAAAAACGAGGAAGCTGAAAATAAAAATAAAATAAAGTTCGAGTTGAAAAGCAAAAATAAACCAAATGCGAATGAAGCAAAAACCTGTCAAAAGAGACTAAATATATATTTTTGTATTTTTACGTGATTAATAAAAGATTATTTAAGTGTTTGATTTTGCTTTTATTTCTTAATATTGTACCCAAAATAATATTTTCAGAACGGAAAAAGAATTCTCGAGAGTGTTCAATAACTGGGACATGCCTGTTCAATATTAGGGACATAGGCACTTCCAGTGTTCAATAATTGGGACATTTGCATGCTTCACATTGTTATTCTTTTTTTTTCATTCGAAATCATTTTAAAATAATTTAAAGGGTGATTTTTCGAAAGCAAATATATCAAAGTATCATTGGAACATGAAAGCGATGGTTTTTTTCTTGATTTTATATTTTTTTCTCGCCGAATTCAATCCCCCAGATCCTTAGCTGTTCAATAATTGGGACATATACCTTAGTAGTCTTTCGGAGTTTTGAGCGTTCTAATCATTCCAAGGTCGGAATTTCAACCCAGCCTCCCTTAAACGCATTTGTTTTCGCAATTGTGATGGAGAATTTCGTGCTCACGAAATGTTCGTAAATCTCGTTGGAAGTATTAAATTATTTGAAAAATAAACACGAAATTAATGAATTACAAAAAAAATGAAATTTCGTAATGCGAGTGGAAAATTATTTTTTTGGATGATCGTTTTTTCGACAAGAGCGAGTTGTTGAGAAATTTGGAGAATATTTGTCCTTGGACTAAGATCGTCGGAGAGCAATTTCGAGTAGCGATTTGCGATATATTTTTTTGTTTTCGGTATGGTCGATTACCTTTTTTTTGGGCAAACGCGCGCCCTTGTTGAAACACCTGTGAGCATTAGCAATGGCAAATGGCGTAGGAGCACGTAAGGTCTCATGGTGAGAGGCAATACACGGAGTCATTATTGTTCGATGCGCGGATATCGTGAGTATTTTTTTTATCTCGATCGCACCGCGGAAATCCTGAGAAAATCATAAGCACAATGATAACGCCCGAAATGGAGACAATAAATGACAATAGTGAAAATAAATTGCGATCGGTACAGGTGGAATCATTGTCCGCAAGGTGCGATTTATCGCGATATCGTTAAATTTAGAGCACTGAAGTGGTTCATTTTGGTTCAATCTTGTCTTCGTGCGAACTTATTCATGGAAATAATGATCACAATTTAACGAGGCTCGTTGTTTACGGGTTTGTAGTGGTTTGTATTTTATTTTATTTTGAGGAAAATATATATTTGGGACTGCGTGAGAGGACATTTATCAATAATAATGGTAACATTTAATTTGATAATATTCTTATTATCCCCCTTAATATCCCCCCCTCTCCGATCGAGCTGAAATTTTGCACAAACCTTTCTTTCAATATTTTAAGAAATCTATATCTGCTACGTCTCCGTTTATGCCTATATATGTTATCGCGCTCTCCGTTTTGTCCAAACATAAATACCCAAACAAACACAAATAAACACACACGAACCCAAACAAACCCAAACCTAAAACCTATTGCGCGCCGCCAGAAATTCCTTTAGGGTCTGTCTTAAAATATTAAAAGGGAGGCTTGTGCAGCATTCCAGCTCGATCGGAGATTGGGGGTTTTCGGAACCTTACCCAAGTAATGGAACAAGTGCGACATAAAGGCATATTTGCCAAACAAAAAACGATCACCAAAAAAACAAAAGCGGTCGAAATTATGACTCGTACAAAAAGAAAAACCGAAAAAAATGAGATTGTAGAGATTATGAACAACGAAAATTTTATCAATTCACTATTTTTAATTTAGCAATATATAATAGTAATATTAAAATCGGCCGCGTCTCTAGGTACATTTTTTAAGGATGAACGCGCCGACGTCTGCACCGTTGTCTGATCGCCGGCTCTAGCTGCTCCAATCGCTTCGTGGCTATAGCGTTGCTAGACGTTGCACAATTTAAGGCGTTACCCCCACTTGTAGCGCAAAAAAGGTCTTTTTCATGAATTTTTTTAAAGAAAACTACAAAACTTTTTTATTCAATCAATATACCATCTTAAAGAACACATCTTGAAGAACTTTCAGTAATTTTTTTATTGAAAAATATTACATTGTTTAGTGGCAAATGGCCGTCAATGAAATAATGTTTTTATATACACGGTTTGCGGTGACCAACATTGCGGCGAAGTGGATCATCTGAAAAAAAAATGCGGATGGATTTAGTCAAATATAAGTATAAACTAGTCTTTAATCGAAGGATTTTAAAAAATATTCATTTTTCACAAAATGGCGGACAGTCAAAGTTAATGGTTCGATTTTAACGAAAAAAGCGGCCGTTTTTTTGCTATAAAACGGCCATTTTTTTCGAAAAAAAAAATCGAACGATTAAAGACTACATTTTTATGTATTAAATAAGCCTGCAAAATTTCAAGAAGATCGGTTGATTAGTGTTCGAGTAATCTTGGTCACCGACTTCAGAAATGCCATTTTGAGAAAAACGCGTTTAAAGTTTCAATTTCAGTTTACACGAAGAAAATATTTTTTTTTTGTAAACTTACATAGAGTCATCTATTCCGGGCCCGTTTTTATAAATTCCAGTCTATCATATGAACGTTGTGAATGCCAGGTATACGACCCTTTTCATCGAACAATGCATTGAAGGTCGGAGGGAGGGTCGAGCGCGCCAGACGGCAGACTAGCCGGTCGTTTACACAACGGATTCTTCTCTTTCAACGCTCATATCTCAGTCAATTTTGTTCGGATCGACTTGAAATTTTCAGGACATATTCTCAGATACTCATACTTCAAAAAAATGCAATAAAAAAAATAGATTTTTTCAAAATCGCGAGTGGGGGTAACCTCTTAAATCGCTATATCTCTGAAACTAGACGGTCAAAATTCTTGATTTTTTTTACCAACTCCGTCATATGTGCCTCTGTAAAGGAGAATTAACCCTACGTTGACACACTGGGTCATTTTGACCCGGGCGAATTTGAAATAAAATGCTCATTTTCCCAAAATTGAAAGTTTCCGATAATTTCCGATAACACAATTTTATAATTCCTGAACTTCAATTATGCAGACATTTTAATAAATGTTTAATAAATGTTTAAAGTGCATCCCTTATTTTTTTTCAACAAAAACCGAATGAGGGTCTGTTAATAGCCGGTGGATAAAGGACTATCCGGGTCAAATTGACCCAGTCAAAATCCAGTGTCAAAATCGTGGCCAAATACAAGTATGTCAACGACGGGTTAAAAAAAATCTGTAGAAAATGTTAGCAGTTATTGCGTGAAATGTGACTTTTTTCCACTGCTCCCCATAAGAACACGTGTAAAACTGTGCAATCTTTGATTGCCAATACCTCTAATACGAAATAGTGAAGCCTTTTGGAATTTTTCATGTAAGCACTTAATAGGGATGTTGCCTAATATTGGGAAAGTGTTTAAAATTGTTCACATATACATAATATATCTCTAAATGTTTATTTCATCGATTTACATGCAGCGAATTCTTCAAAAATCACGTTTCAATTCACCCTTTAAAAATACGCGCCAATACGTCCACAGCTGTCATTTGACGGCGCGTGACGTTATACTCGACAAAATACGGGTCTCTAAACAAACATGATAACAAATATTTCAGAATTAATAATTCGAAGGATGAATTCTAAATTCTATTCATCACCGTACGACTGTCATGAAGACCTGCAATTAAATAAAACAAAACAAGTTGTAAAACGATACATAACCTCAAAAATTAGTTCAAAATATCACAGATTTGTCATATTATTAATGCTATATACATTATTTGTTGCACAAATGACAATTCTTTAGGGTATACTTACATGGAAGTCTTCATGTTTCTGAATTCTGCAGAGCATAAGTCGCTATTTTTCGTAAAAAAATTGGCGACCACTATGCAGTCAATCCTAGGCAAGTTCGAACCTTTTCCCTTCACTAATCCAGTCTCATTATTAGAGCTCGAGTAAAATTCAAAATCAATCGAAATATCTCACAAATTGTATTTTAGGACAAAGTAAACAGTAACGGCCTAGTACAAGCAGGATGCTTAGAGCGTCGACTCGTTCGTGTATTGCAAAGTGTGACGTCATGCGCTCTAATTAGTGTTCTTTGTCACGTGACTTATATATATTTTTTTTACATTTTATTTATCCAAATGTATCTACAATTTTCACGAAAATAAAATAAAATAGGCACTTTCGAGCATTACTTTAATTATAAGCTATCACCTCATAACAATACTTTTTTATTATTGGTTACTGGAAACATCCTGAACGCTTGGCGCGATTACTACCTTAAATGCATACTTAAATTCAATTTCAATAGCTTTAGTATTAAAACTTTTCAATATGAATGCCAATGCGGTCTATCCTCGTCAACGCGCCAAGTAATCGAGTGAAAAATTTACGAATGCCTGAGGCCATTTCACTTCGCGTTTCGAAATGGCCTAAAAAGTTGGCACCAAAATAGTGGCTCAGTTTTTTCCCTCCTTTGCATTTTTTTCGCCAGACTGAAATTAAGCTGTGGGTTGAGGTAGCTGCACACTTTGGAATATAATTTTTCGAATAATGTTTTGCCATTATTATTATGGACTTAAATCGATGGGGATGGAAATACGATCTTGTGTGCGACGACATTGACGGAAATACACGACAAAGGGAAGTATAATGTTGAATGTATAAAATATATAAAGAGAGAGAGAGAGAGAGAGAGAGAGAGAGAGAGAGATGTGGTGCTAGTCCCGAAAGAACGGTCCATCTTCCCACGTTTTAAATGCAAATGGGCTTGGCCGAATGCCCCATTTATTCGTGACAAAGAATTCGAAAGGAATTGCATTATATTCATTTTTTCGTTGTTGAAATTTTGCCAGTAAAACGTCACTTATTCTCGTCGAATACCAACCTAAATTATCTCTCCTCATAATGTAATTTCTTTTAAACCGAACCCAACAAACGAGAATAATCCCATGTCAGCTTATATGAATACTCGAAGGTGCGTTACGATCTGCATCTTCCGATAAAATCAATAAACCCTCAAATTTTCCGAACATCATTTACCCGTCATTTTTATTCACTTTCCCACGAAAATTTCTTCGTACATGGAAATTAACTCACGTTTATTCGCCATGAATTCGTGAGCCCTTACGAAAGTTGTCCGCGAGCAAGATTGATCTATATTGAATGCGGAATACGTGTATTCGGAGGGAATTACCTGTTCGTGCATTTTGTAAAAGGGACGTTCTCGCTTCGGTCTTTTCATGCGATTTTACGCTCGAAAATTTTATTAAATATGGTACGCATTATCGGTTCTGCCCGTCGCTCTGTCACTGGAAAAAATCCGTTCACGAGTATATACCGTACGTAAAAGAATTAGAGGAAAAAGGTACAACAAAAGTTTTTTGTGCTCACATTTTTTTTTACAATTCTCGTGAATTGATTGTGAGTCCTCTTTAGGGTGGAAAGCATTGATTTTTGCAAATATTTATACGTTTTTACTACCCAAAATACGAAATTTATTATTATTGTTGTTAGTCCTATAAATCGGTATCGACAAGAGAAGATTCACTTCCTACTACTATTATTATCATCATTATATATATATATATATATATATATATATATATATTGCGTATATAAATGGAAGGCATAAATTGCTCCAGCTGACACTTCGGTGTAATTAGGGTTTGTCGGGATATCGTTCCGTTGGTAATTATGTTCAACTCTCACTCTCGTTGTGGTCCCATACCTCACCGACAGCCGGCAAAATTGATTCGAATTTGATTCTAATCGGCAAGCTGCTACGACACCCGCACGCACACGTCATTTTGGCTGAGTCCGATATGGTTGTGAACGTCAACGGTGCACGCATGTTGAGGCGAAACATTCAATGAACGAATTGCAAGACGTAAAAAGAACTACTCGCCTTGAGATACACGTTTGAAAAAAATGAAGGATAATCATTGTATTTATTGTTGATAAAGATCGTTTAATGTACAACTATCATAATTACTATAGAAATTTACTGCTGTAATAGGGTTTGAAAAAAATATGAAGGCAAACGGAGTGATTCGAACTTTGCGTACAAAAATCGTCGCGGTCGACTATCATCGTATTTTTGTTTATGGAAATGTGTAAATATATTACCATAATAATTACTGTAGAAATTTACTACTTTAATAACGTAAAAAAAAATATTAAGGCAAATGGAATGTCTCGGACTTTCAGACGGAAATCGATCCGATTATGTCACAATCGATTATTATTGTATTTTTGACGATAACATTTTTTAAATTTTCTACTATGATAATGACTATGGAAATTTACTACTGTCATAACATGTGAAAAAATATGAAGGCAAATGGAGTGCCTCGAACTTTACGTACAAAAATCGTCGCGGTCGACTATCATCGTATTTTTGTTAATAGAAATATTTTAATTTATTACCGTAATGATCAAATACTATATAAATTTACTACTATAATAACATTTTTAAAAATCTGAGGGCAAGCGGAGTGTCCCGAACTCTGCGTGCGTAAACCGTCGCGGTCTGTTCTCATTGTACTTTTGTTGATGAAAGTGTTTTAATTTATTACCATAATGATTATTATAGAAATTTACTCTTGTAATAACATTAAAAAAAAATATAAAGGCGAATTGAATATCTCCAACTTTGCGTATGAAAATCATCGTGATCGACTATCATTGCATTTTTCGCCGACAAAAAGTTTTCATTTACTACTACAATAATCCTTTGAAAAATAAAATGATAGGGTATTTATGGGGAAGCTTCTCAATAGCTACTCAATGTAAACCCGTATAATTACCTATAATCATTATCTGAATACATTTTGTTAAACCTTTTTTTCTGGTAACGTCATCATGAGTACGTATAAAACTATACACAAAAACGTTTTTTTTCACTATTGAAATACCGTATTTTTTGCTCTATAAAACAAAGGAAACATGCTTTGCATAATAAGCTCGAAGACATGTGAATCCACGGCCAAAACTTAGTTCGTTAAATTCCTCGAAAAAAATCATTATTCGATCTCTTCACTCTACAAAAATGCCCTACAAATTTTTTTCCACCCCGAAATCTTTGTCGTGATTTACAAACGTTTTTTCATTAGTTTTTATCACATCTTCAACTCAGTATTACTCAATCGATGAATAATTGTCATTTGCTTTGTTTATTGGGTGATTAATGGCGGGCGGAAGTGTCGATAGTTCCAAAAGTAATTTATATCGAATGGAAAAGGAAAAAAATGGCTGTTTCACCGCATAAAGAGGTAAAAAGGAGGAATACAAATGCGTTATTGATGACATCGAAGAGGTCGGAGCAGCTTATCCTCGAAGCCCCACCGATTGTCGGGTATGCGGTCGGCTCATAACGTTTTCCTGGCGATGGACGAGGTCGCGAGGACTTATCGAATTTGCGACAATGCTCTGGCTCTCAGCTTCGGCTGGTACGCGCGTACGCACACCCACGGCCCCACACACACACACACACACACACACACACACACACACACACCCACACCCACACACACACACACACACACACACACACACACACACACACACACACACACACACAAACTCACACACACACACACACACACACACACACACACACACACACACACACACACACACACACACAACCACACACAGACCTACACCCCCCACACATACACACACACACACACACACACACACACACGTACGTACGTACGATGTTCGACGGAATAAATATCGAGGACGAACGATTTATTTTCTCCGGAAGTGAGGTCAACCGATGCGTGGTATTCGCGAGACGATCGATACTGTCTCTCTCTCTCTCTCTCTCTCTCTTTTATTTCTCGGTATCGCTGTATCTGATACCCCTGGGGACGATCCTTCATTGAAATTTAAAAAAATGCACAAAACGAGCCAGTAGTTTATTGATAAATAAAGTTCCGAAGATCGGTAAAGTCGAACCGATTGAAAGTGAGATCGTAGATTCCGAATAATTTGGTGTTGGTTCAAAAGGCAAACTTTTGAATAGGGGAGAAGCACCATATATCGGATAGTGGACTATCTCGAGTTTTCCTATAGGTACATCTGTTTTTGACTTTATACACTAATAACTAGTCGTAAGATGTCGCTACTGCAAAACTTTTGGTTGCCTGGCCCAGCAGTCTGATGTTACTTTTCGCCGGCGTGAAAAAACATTTGTTGTGTTAAAAAGTGTTGTTTTCAATGAGGTAAGTCCAAATGAATTATGTTTTTGTTATTTTTTATCAACCGTAGCATTAATTTTACTTAATAAGTGTATAATGTTCGCGAAAATAGCAATATGTACGAAAATATTATTGTTCATATTCGGCCATGTCAAATCTCAATATCGGATACTTAATCGAGCCAAATATTGGATATACATTTGTGCCAAAATGGTCCTACTTTGTTAAAGATTGGCTCATAACGACTGATTGTTTGATAATAATTACGAAGTTCAAACAATAAACATTTTGTTTTATTTTATATAAAAATAGTTCCGAAATATCCGATATAAGAAAAATGGAGTTTGGGCCCTTATATCCGATATCCGATCATAGACAACCTGCTTAAAAACCATGATTCCTGTCATTTCCAGGTTTCCAGGATAATTTGAAAAAAGACGTTCTCTACAAATACTCTTTTTACCCACTGTATGGTGCCTCTTCCCTATAGCATCAGTAATAAGCGAATCTTGCGAAGCGAAGAAACGACTATTGCACAAAAAAAGTAGCCTAAGTATCCCGAGACGTCCATATGGTAAACGAGAAAAATGTTATTTGGCGTCGTGATACAAACGTTTTTTTCACGCTCAAATAGTTTATACTTAATATTATTTAGAAAAATTAATATTGTAAAATTATCCTGTCTGTGCACCCGTTTTTCTTCAGTGCGAAATTAAGCTGGTAGGGTTAAGGTGCGATCGTGAGATGACATCGATCATTTTCGGAAATGCGATTTTCCTTCTAAAAGGCCAGTGGCGTGCGTAGGACTTCAGCATTAATAAGGAAGCTCGTCAGTCAATACTTATGGAAGTTTTATTTGCTTTAATCATTGACTCGGTTTTTAATTTTTTCTTGCTAGTGATTTTCAACTTATTTTGAGTATATAACAAGCTTTATAGGAAATGTTTTTTTTAACCTTTATAAATTTGCTATAAATGTATAAATGAATATATAAAAATATCGAAAACCTTGTACATATCAGTAAAAAATATATGTGTAGTAATTAATATAAATATTGCTAAAAATATATGAAAAATATAAATATTAATAAAAATCTACAAATAATATAAATATCGATAAAACCATAAAAATAATAACCTCGGTATATTCATTTGATAAGATACGACCTTAAAATTCCCTGCCGGAAAACACACGAACCAAATTCCCGACACACACAAGCCACAGACAAAATCACTTTATAATTAATACTCAAACACGATTTACACAAATCTACGAAATCAAACATCCAGTGCTTCTTGGCCAGGTTTATTTCCGTTCATCGAGCAGCGTGATTTAAATCGGCCCGGTGATTTGACTCATTTCCGTTGCAATCCGATTCGATTCGTCAAAGTACTATTTTCCTCCATCTTTTAATTGAAATTTCATCAAATACACTACGCCGGAGAAAGCATCGCGTTACGAAGGATAAGTTTGATTAAGGTATAAATATATGGCGAGGAGGAAAATTAAATTGGGTTTTAGCGAGCGACTGGACGGCGCAATGCAAAGGATTAATAATGTTGGATGTTGGTGGCTCAAGCATGCTAAAAAGTAGGACGGTACATAATGAAAATAGATGCACGTACACTCTAAGAATTTTTCATATAACAGGTATATCTTTATATACCTACTATAATTTGACGATATAGAAATATCTCGACGGCGATACTTTTTCTCAATTTCTCGTAATTCTTGGGGCCATTCGATTTTTTTTCCTGCTTCTTTTGCACTAGAACGTGTGCGAGATATTTTCTTTTGGTATACACTAGGGTGGCACAAATTTAGGCTCTATTTTTTTTTACCTTTTTCTAACCATCATAACTTCTTTAAAGAAAAAAAAAATTGTCGCGAAAGCTGCGAGCGGTCGAAAAATATTTAGAGGTCGTTCAAGCCTCCCAAAAATTCAAATTTTCATAAAAAAATAGATTTTTTTTCTTCCACTTCTCACCCATGAATTTCACGCTTTATAATTTAAAAATTAACCTCGCGAAAGCCCCAGCTGGCCAATGAATATTTAGGGATCGCTCTAGAGCTTCGAAATTTCCAGTTTTCGCCATTTGTTTTTTACTCTTCTCACGCATAAATTTGACGCTTTGTAAAATTTTCCAAACAATTAATCTTTTTTTCTTCAGAAACAGATTTTTCAAATTTACCCCACACTTCTAACCTGAGAATTATAATCTCTGTTTTCATAAAATAATTTTTCAAAGCTCTTGTCCGTAAACAAAATTATAGGTCGCTTTATTCGTAAAACTGAAACGGCAGCTGTTTTCCGCGCATCGTAATGCGTCCCACAGTTGGTCTCGTTAGTCAAACTACGGACCAATCGTACCTGTACTCTGTGACGAGCGATGCCATAAGACAATAATACATAATAATGCATAATTCATTTTGTAATTTACATTTTATTATAATTAATATAACTTATGTTTTATTTGGTTTTTATGCTACAAGGAATTACAGTGCATGCGAGATCTATTGTTTGAGGGAAATTGTAAATTTCGAAAACCTTGAGCGACCATTAAATATTTATTGGCTGGCTAGAGCTTTCGCGAGGTTAATTTAAAAATTATCAAGCGTAAAATTCATGGGTGAGGAGTGGACGAAAAAAAATCGACTTTTTAATGAAAATTTGAATTTTGGGGAGGCTTGAGCGACCTCTAAATATTTTTTGACCGTACGCAGCTTCGGCGACAATTTTTTTTTTTCTTTAAAGAAGATAATTGGATAGTGAGAAAACGGAAAAAAATGAAGCCTAAATTTGTGCCACCCTAGTATTCACGTCTCATAAAAAAATGTAAAAACGAGGAAAGTACCGATAGCTATTAAGCTTATCGAGTTTGTTTAGATTTATTTAGATTTATTTATTGGTAAGTCCCAGTGAAATGAAGTCTCTCATGATTTCGAAAGGACTCAGGACGATCAGGACTTTATTTCATTCACGAGGACCAAGAATATTTATGTTTGCTCATGAATTACAAACAAATTGTACATTTCCTTCGATTAATAAGTCTCAATCCGTTGCAACTTATTAGACGGATTAAAAAGTGCACAATTAATATTTCAAACAATAATTTTACTCTGAGGAGTCCTCTAATGGTTGGATTTTTTTCTTCCTCAATCCGAACAGATTTAAAAGCGTAACTATAATAAAAATGAGTGAGGAGCTGCAATGGTGGAAACGACGAGTGCTCATGAATATTTTACACAGTGGTGGCACTTCCATTGGCTCGCCTCTATACGCCGGAGTTCATAAAGCAGAGAGGGATTTAAAATAGTTGGAAATAATATCTTCCTAATATTATAATATTGTAGGATCTGTCTGTACATTTTTCAGGGTGAAACTAAGCTGGCAGGGCTGGAATGAGACGTTACCTACAATTTGTGAAAATTTGCACTGTCTGTTGGAGCTAGTGGGAAAACTAGTAATTTATAACATAGTAATTTACAAGAAAGAATGAAGGAGAAGAGAATGTGAGGGGGGCCATGTGTAAACACCCTTGAAGGGTATAGCTTGGAAATAAAGAATTCTACAAGAAAAAATAATTGCCAATCAACGTCATTAATTAATTAAAATTAATCCATGGTGTCATCATTTTTATTATGGCTTTGCACAGAATTCAAATTAAGGCACCACACCACGGTAAAGACAAAGCGTAACGACACGGCACGGCACACAGGTATGACGACAAGACACGGTATGTATGAAGACATATCACGGTAAGAGACAAATAAAAAATTTAGTTTGTATGTTGGATTATCCTCCAGCAAAACTTTGAAAGCGTTTCTCTCGAAACCACGTTTTCCAATCTGGTTGACAACATATTAAAAAAACTATTCATCCAATTTGCATACGCCAAGTCTTAAACTGTTCGAAAATCCAGTCTCTATGGCACCACGTAGGGATTTTTTTAAATAAAGAGTCCCGCTTCAATTTTTTTAATTTTATGAACGATGAAAACTTTCCATGAAATTCGGAAATAAAATTCGCTGCTCCGCATTTTTTTTTTAGATATCGAAATTCCCCTACGTGATGCTGTAAACCTACCCATGTAGAGGTTGCCATGAGTCGCCCAATGTTACGATCGGGCCAATATTGGGACCATTGTATAAGCCAACAAAAGATAAATAATATTCCTGTCTAAAGCCTGTCCTGGCCCATCTTTAAAAACTAATAAACAGCCGTGATAGTTAAACTATATTTGCCAATTTAAAAACTGCTAATGCTAAAATACAAGCAATTACATTGGCCCATTATTGTCCCGTTATAAATTGAGAACCGGCACAATATCGGCCCATTACTAAAGATTATCCTGGCCCATCTTTCAAGACCAATAAACAGCAGTGATAGTTAAACTAAATTTGCCAATCCTTAAGCTGGCAATCCTAAAATACTGGCTATTACATTGGCTCATTACTGTCTCGTTCTAAATTGAAAACCGACACAATATCGGCCCACAGTTAAAACCTATCGTGCCCCATCTTTTAAATTGATTAAACAGTCATGATAGATAAACAATATTTGCCAATTTTTAAACCGGTGATGCTGAAGTACTGCCAATTACATTGGCCCATTATTGTTCCGTTATAAATTGAGAACTGGCACAATATCAGCCCATTACTAAAACCTATCCGGGCCCATCTGATAAAACCAACAAACAACCGTGATAGTTTATCGAAATTTGCCAATTTTAAAACTGGCAATGCTAAAATACTGGAAATTACATTTAATTAATTTAAGTCCTTTATTGGCTAAGTGGGTCAGACGATACCTGATTTTATTTCATTTAAGCCTTGGGTTATTCATTATCTGTATATTGTGCCAGAATAGGCAAATAACTGGCACGTCATATATTAATCGTCTATATTTTGTAGTTCAGTTTTTGTAATCAAGTCTTGGCCTATTATTGGCATTTGTAAATAACCAATATAAGTAAGTAAAATATGCCAATTTTGAAACCTGTCATATACGCAAATCACAATTTATTTCAAGGTTATTCCATGAAATATGTATCCATAAGGACCAATCTCGGGCCAATCTTGGCCCGGTATAGGTTGAATATTTGTCACGCACTCAAACAAACCCAAACAAACTCACGGCCCAATATTCTAGATAGACTAACTTCTAGATATACCAACTGTGAAGGCCCATCATAGAGCCAGTGGTCAATTTCTACATAGGCCCTTTAAGAGGGCCCACATAGGGCCAAGTGCAATCACCAACATTGCCGCTACAATGAATTAAATCATTGGCCCAATAATTGTTGGCTCTGTTGGCCGATATCGGGCCGTTCTTATCATTTCTACAACGGCACCTCATTGGTAAGTACTCACGGCCCAATATTCTAGAAAGGCTTACTGTGAAGGCCCGTCCCAAGCCCAACGGTCAATCTCTACATGGGTATATGTCTAGTTTTTCAACATACATGTATATTTTTTTCAGATCAACCGTAGTGCCCTCTTGGAAGCGGCGTACACCGCAAACCATACTTTCATTCGAGTACAAACATTTGTATACAGTCTTCTATATGGATATATTGACTATAAGTATTTATAAAAAAAATCCACTCACCGTTTGCTTGAAAATAATTACAAAAAATACAGCCTCGTACCGCGTACGAAACGTGGTGTGGGGCCTTAATTTCAAGGACATTGAACTTACAAGACGAAATGCTCGGAAAAAATCGTATTTTTCATTCACGTGTATTCATTATTACAGATTGAATTGTATTTTTTAATACAATTTTAATAATCGTTGATCATTTTGGCAATTTTACCGCGAGTGTAACGTTTCGTCTTCTCGAATTACACGGTCACCCGTGCGGAGCCCTTATGCAAATGCCCTCGTAGCCATGAGAAATCGCATGAAGCGAGAATCTTAGCAGACAAGAGTCTCGTTTGTGGAATAATAAGATCATCGGGTGAGCAAAAGCCTCCGTAGTACGGCAGAACCGTGAATATTTTATGGTATTACCGATTTGGGGCGCGGAAAGCCCGATGTATTATCGTCGCATAAACCTTTCGTGTTTTCATCCCCTTTCCTAGTTACCAAAATCCTCTGTTGATAAGCCAAGATTTCTTCGTTCATTCATTACCTCCATCATTTTTACGAAATTACACTTTTGCAATTCTTTTTCTACGAGAAAACAAAGTTCAGGGGCGAAATAGTCTTTAAAGCGTTGAAAAATGGTAGGATTTTTTAAAGTTAATTTTAAGACAATTATAGGAATTCCTTGCAATGAAATTGTATTGTCCTGGAATCGCAGAGTGATTGGTAAGTGACTAAAATCGTTGAATTCTCATATCAAAACTTTTACTGCAGTTTTTTCAAATCTGTATTTTCGAAATTGGCGTGAGCAATGACTCAGAAAAAATACATTGACCCCATTCAAATTTGACATGCATCTTAATAATCACATTCGGAAAAAAACCATTTCATATTGATAGATAAAAAAATAATTTTAACAAAGTATTCGTTTTGCTGAGTAACTAAAAAAAATTCCATAATATTCAAATTGCTTTTCAAAAACGTGGAATTAAAAAATATTTTTTTCTCCTTTTTCGATTCACGCAGACACAATGTTAATAAAAACAACACATTTCACTGTGATTTGCTTCAGATCAATACAATAAAGTTGGGCTTAAGCCTTTTTGCAACTCACGTCGCAGCCTTCCCGGAAGATAGTGCCATAAGGCCGCCATTTAAAATTATTTCGTAAAATAGTACGTTGTAATAAATAACACGCTAAATTTTAAGGTTGTAAAACAAGTCGTTTATAAAAAAATCACAAAAAAATAACTTATTTTCAGATGCTTGAAGTTCGACCTATTTATTCTTGCCGCATAGTATACACTATGTAACAACTTTTCTCACGAAAAAGATCGATACGGAAAATTGGGAAATATGGCTGTTCGCCGAGCGCAAATTTATTTTCAAACGAAATTTATTCGTTTTCTCCCGTCTATTTCGCGAGTTTCATGTATTTCAGGTGCCTTTCAAAAGGTGACGTATTCCGAAGTTTTTTAAATATACCGCAAAAAATGTTTTTTTTTCCAGAAACGTGCTGCCGGTATATCTCGATTATCCAGTGTGCTATCCATTATTCTTAATTAACGAGCTCTCCAACGTAATTGGTGATTAATTGGTATTATAAATGTGTCAAAAAAATAACTTCTTTGCACACGATTTGTAAGGTGGTTCAGAAGGAGAACCATACATTTCGAATGAAGGTTATGAACAACAACAATTGGTCAATCACTGGTGAAAATAATAATCGGGTCTTCCTACAACCTGCTTATTTTTCATATCGTGGTTTTTTAGCGTTGCGTAGCAACGAATAGAATAGAGATTCTTAAATTCTTTATGTCATTGTAATTCTCTAATTTCCTTACGTGCTTATAATACCCTAAATTTCTTATAGCTCACTAAATTCCACACAATTCCCTAAATGTGTACTTCAATAATGAATTGCCCCATAATTCCCGATCATACTCAAATTTGAAAGGAAGGCTTATCAATGAGCACATTAACAATAATTAAAACATTGTTTTAAAGTTTTTTCCTAATGTCGGGAGTGGCGATGAAAAAAAAATAAGAAGATGGCGTAACATAATTAGTTACGGAATAAATAGGCAAAAACGGTTTTCCATTTGGGAAGATTTTATTTGTCATATTTGTGACGGTATTCGAAAAATTGGACACGTCAAAGAAGAAATTGAGTTCGAGTTAAACATCAACATTTTCCAATATAATTTATAAGAATATGATTCAGTGGGTACTTTCGAGTCAAATTATTTCGGTTACTATAAAATGATTAGTTTCGAAAAAAATTCATGAAAAACGGTCTTTAATTGGAAAAGGTTCTACCTGCCGTATATTCGATAATATTCGAGAAACGTAACGCGCCAAAAAAGTTATCGAGTTTCACTTGTCCATTGCAATGGGTATGCCTACCCAACTGAGAAAGCCTATTTCAACGAGGGTGCTCCGACACGCACTTGATCGCTTTTCGTTTGCCTCATTCTCGTAATTTTGGTCCGCCGAACGAGGAGCTTTGACGCGTAAGAGTCAATAAAAAGGCCGAGAGGGTTGATTCAGGTGACTACGCAAGATCGAAGTACTTCGACGTCGATGACCCTCGACGTCTCCCCAAGCGTTTTCATTGTTTATTTCGCCTCCCAATTGCGTATAAAAAAGGCAAAAAAGAGCTGCCTCGAAAGCCCTTCGAAAGAGAGTAAATTAAATGTATTATTAATGGTTTTTTTGTTCGTCGTAAAATTACGGTTACGAGATTTTTCCGCAAATTGTTTGTACTCGAAGTTGGAGTTTGTCGGAAGTGAGAAAACGATTAAAAAATCGGGAACATGGCAAAAAAGGAGTCGGCAGTTTTTTTTACGGGAAATGAGAAAATGCGAAGGAAGGAAAAAGAAAACAAATGGCAGAAGCGAGAGAGTCGCGTGAGATGATGGAATCGTCGTAGATTGGAGGGTGAAAAAGAAACGAGGGAGTTCTCCGAGTAATTATAATAGCCCCCGGCCATCGTCTGATTGTCTTGCCAGAGAGCCCGGGCGTTTGTACCCCGCACTGTTGATCATTCGCCATTTTTTCTTCCCTCGATGACTCGCGTCTTGTTCTTCACCCCTTCTGCCTTTTTCTCTTTCAATCTGTTTCAAAAATAATCGTACCGTAACAAATTGCACGAGCTCGAGGCTTGACGTCTTGGTCATACCGTCGCCAAAATATTCGATACGCGCATCTTCCTGGTTCTCTGTCCCCCATGTAGAGGTTGCCATGAGTTGCCCAATGTTACGATCAGGTCAATATTGGGACCATCGTATAAGCCAACAAAAGAGAAATAATATTGGCCCATTACTGTTCCGCTCTAAACTGAAAACTGGCACAATATCGGCCTATCCCTAAAGCCTGTCCTGGCCCATCTTTAAAAACTAATAAACAGCCGTGATAGTTAAACTAAATTTGCCAATTTAAAAACTGGGGATACTAAAATACTGACAATTCCATTGGCCCGATTTTGTTCCGTTATAAATTGAAAACCGGCACAACATCGCCCCATCGTTTAAAACCAATAGATAGTCGTGATGGTTGAACTATATTTGCCAATTTAAAAACTGGTAATGCTAAAATACAAGCAATTACATTGGCCCATTATTGTCCCGTTATAAATTGAGAACTGGCACAATATCGGCCCATAACTAAAGATTATCCTGGCCCATCTTTCAAAACCAATAAACAGGAGTGATAGTTAAACTAAATTTGCCAATCCTAAAGCTGGCAATCCTAAAATGCTGGCTCTTACATTGGCTCATTATTGTCTCGTTCTGAATTGAAAACCGACACAATATCGGCCCAAAGTTAAAACCTGTCATGGCCCATCTTTTAAATTCGTTAAACAGTCATGATAGATAAACAATATTTGCCAATTTTTAAACTGGTGATGCTGAAGTACTGCCAATTACATTGGCCCATTATTGTTCCGTTATAAATTGAGAACTGGCACAATATCAGCCCATTACTAAAACCTATCCGGGCCCATCTGTTAAAACCAATAAACAGCCGTGATAGTTCATCGAAATTTGCCAATTTTAAAACTGGCAATGCTAAAATACTGGAAATTACATTTAATTAATCTAAGCCCTTTATTGGCTAAGTGGGTCAGACCATACCTGCTTTTATGTTATTTAAGCCGTAGGCTATTCATTATCTGTATATTGTGCCAGAATAGGCAAATAACTGGCACGTCATATATTAATCGTCTATATTTTGTAGTTCAGTTTTTGTAATCAAGTCTTGGCCTATTATTGGCATTTGTGAATAACCAACATAAGTAAGTAAAATATGCCAATTTTGAAACCTGTCATATACGCAAATCACAATTTATTTCAAGGTTATTCCATGAAATATGTATTCATAAGGACCAATCTCGGGCCAATCTTGACCCGATATAGGTTGAATATTTATCACGCACCCAAACAAACCCAAAAAAACTCACGGCCAAATATTCTAGATATACTAACTTCTAGATAGACCAACTGTGAAGGCCCATCATAGAGCCAGTGGTCAATTTCTACATAGGCCCTTTAAGAGGGCCCACATAGGGCCAAGTGCAATCACCAACATTGGCGCTACAATGAATTAAATCATTGGCCCAATAATTGGTGGCTCTGTTGGCCGATATCGGGCCGTTCTTATCATTTCTACAAAGGCACCTCATTGGTAATCACTCACGGCCCAATATTCTAGAAAGACTAACTGTGAAGGCCCGTCCCAGGCCCAACGGTCAATCTCTACATGGGCCTTTCCATCGAGGTGCAACATCCTGACACGGTAAAGGGCACAGAATGTTTTTAACAAGGAACATCCCTCAGGTGACACCCCTTAACATAGGGGTGGTTCACCACTTAATTTTTTTTTGCAATGTCACTATAGTGGATTTTTCATTGCTTCGAATTAGAAGAATTTTCGTTTTTGTTCAATTAAAATCGGTGGACTCCTTGTGTGTAAAACTGCTATATTACCCCTAGAGATGCCTTTTTCGGCGGGGCGGTTTCACCCCTTGAAACCGTTTTTCCGCCGATAAAAAATACGTATCCCTTACTTTTCGGTGCTTTATGACATATCCAAATTTCAACAAAATCGAAGGGTGTCACCTGAGGGATGTCCCTTGTAAGTACTCTAAATGGCGAATTCGCACGAGGAAATGCCAAAATTCCTATTGAATATTCGAAAGAAAAAAAAACATAAATCATTTCGAGTAGAATTCATTTTATTTCGGAATTTTCAATTTTCCATCGTGTGCCCTTGCAGGCTTTCACGATCCCTTGCACTTTTTATATTCTACCTAATTCTACCTATTTTATAGAATTTTACTTGTATCATCGTGAGGCTGATAATACGAGTAGCCCCGAAAGATCAAAACTCGAGAGGCTCCGAAAGAATTTTACCCGGAAGACCAAAACTCCGAAAATGTGAACGGGTCCGGGTTGAAATTCCGAACTTTGAATGATCAGAACGCTCAAAACTCCGAAAGAATACTATCTCGAAAGATCAAAACTCTGAAAGAATTTTACACGAAAGACCAAAACTCCGAAAATCTTAACACCGTCAGAATAATTCGGCTATAGAGGTATTTAAAGTTTCAAAATTTTCAATAAATCGACGAATTATTTAAATAATTTTTATTCATTTCGAAATGATTTTACGTCAATTTTGAAATTTGTTTAGATAATGTTATACGCTCTGCATCATTTACAGTCAACTGTGTAGACTCTCGCTGGCATCATCTTGACGAACCTCGTAATTTCGGAACATTAAAATTAGGAATTTTAAACCGTCGGCGCATTCAAAGTTCGGAATTTCAACCCGGCCCCCATGTCAAGATCATGCCAGCGAAAGTATACACAGTTGACTGTAAATGATGTAGAACGTATAACATTGTCATCAATTAAAAATTGACGTAAAAACACTTCTGAAAAAAAAAATTTGAAATAATTCGTCGGATTATTGAAAATTTTGAACTTCCATCGCCGAATTATTGTGACGGTCTTCAGATTTTCGGAATTTTGGTCTTTTCTGTAAAATTTTTTCGGAGTAGTATTCTTTCGGAGTTTTGAGCGTTCTGATCATTAAAAGTTCTGAATGTCAACCCTGTCCCACCTTGAATTTCGGAACATTGAAATTCGGAATTTTAAACTGTCGGAGCATTCAATGTTCGGAATTTCAATCTGGCCCCACGCGATGTTATTATGTGCACAATTTATTATTAATTCAACATTTTTTCATTTCTAAAATATAAATCGGGAAATAATTCCAAAAATATAAGTCGAAGAATAAATGTAAAAATATAAGTCCAATAATAATTAAAAAAATGTAAATCGAAGAATATTGTTAAAAATATAAGTCCAAGAATAATTTCAAGGATTCAAGGCTAAGAATAATTCGAAAAATACTTTCAAAAATATAAACTGAAGAATAATTCCAAGGCGCTGCTGAAACAACAAAATGTGGACATCTGCCTTTCGGTAACTCTCGTTCGATTTCGGTGGCTGGAATTCGAACACAAAAATTCGACGCACTTGTGCAGGACAGTTAGCAAAAACATTCCATGTGTACGCGCGGAACACAGAAACCAAAAGGAAAAAAAAACGCAACGGTGCGGGCGGTGCTCGTTGCTCGTATTCGAAAATGAAATCCCTGCGGAAACAAAAGTCATGCATATCGTGTATCTGTACTTGCCGAGGGATTTAAAAGCGCGTACATTTGCGAGCTCCTGTTTTTTTCTCTCTCTCTCTCTCCCTCTCGCCCTTTCTCTCTCTTTTCCCACTGCAACGAGCTATACATGCGCGAAGGTTTCTACGAACCTCCGCCGTATAAAGTTATTAATGTAGCCGATTACTCACAGAGCCATTACTCTCGAGACAAATGAAATATACCATGTGACCTCCGGTTTTCGCGGCAGCTCGTTCTCGTACAATGCTAACAATAATTACACGCAAATCTCGATATACCAACGAACGCCCGGAAATGCCCTGGTTATGGAAAAGAAAAAAAAAATATTCGTTACATCAAAGGCCATTGAATATTTTTCCTTTACTCGGGCAAAAGTGTACTAATATTTCGAAAAATCGCCCTCCGTGCAAACTTTGAAAAGAAAATAACGGCAAACCAGAACACGAATGCATCCTGAGCTTTATGAGCGAAAAACCTTTTCACCCGATAACCGCGGAGAATGTAGGCATCGCAAAAAAAAGTTCATGCGCTCGAATGAGCCATGGGATCGGTGGGATGGTGGTCCAATTGAAAACGATTTTTTTCATCCCTAGCGGAAGCGAAATAATGGAATTGTTCGGTATTACAATAAACTAGCTTGGTAAATGTTTCGGAGATGTGTAATTAATTGCAATGACCGTCGAATGCAAATTTCAGTAAGTGGAATGAAATTGTGAAAAAGTTCGTGTCGAAGGTCCAAACCATGAACCAAAATTTGAATTCCTTCAACCCCACGTTGACACACTGGACCATTTTGACTCGGATGATTTTTTAGTAAAATGCTCCCTTTTTGAAAAATCGAAATCTTCAATGAATGTTTAAAACGATTTAATTTTATATTTTCCGAACTTTAGTTATGCAGACATATTATGAAATGTTTAAAGTGTATCCCCGATTTTTTTCAATAACAACCGACCGCATGTTTGTTAACGGCAGATGGATGAAGTACTATTCGGGCCAAATTGATCCAGCGTGTCACAATCGTGGCCAAATATAAGTGTGTCAACGAAGGGTTAAAATCGGAAGAAAAATGCATTCAGTAAAAATGAGTTTTATTAAATTTATTTCGGAAAAATGAGTTTTATTAAATTTATTTCGTAAAAATGAGTTTTATTAAATTTATTTCGTAAAAATGAGTTTTATTAAGTTTATTTAGTAAGAGTGAATTCGTCTGCAAAGTTTTTATCAGGCATTCAAAAAACCCATATAATCCCCGAAATTCAATATGTCCTAATAATTCCTTGAATTCCGTATAATTTCCCCAAATTCGTTATAATTTTCCAAATTCTTTATAATTTTCCAAATGCTTTATAATTTTCCAAATTTCTTAAAATTATCTAAATTCCTCATAATTCCCTAAAATTCTCCTGCCACAGATTTGTAAGTTCTTCACTTCACTACCTATCGTACTCAAATTCGGAAGGAAGGCTCATCTTCAACATTCTTTGGTCCATCGCAAACGAGCATTCATAATGTACTCAGTAGCTTTGAAAACAAAATTTAACTACCCCAGTGATTTGATTATGTGCTGCGAGTCCTCGGAGTCAATGGTAAAAATTTAAATTCCTCAAAAAGCGAAGAAAAATTTATTTAGTAAAAATAGGTTTCATTCAATACAGTTAGTGAAAATAATTTCCCCTGCAAAAATTTAATCGAACATCCCAAAAACGATTAAATTTTATGTACACACAAAAAACCATTCATACGTACCGACGTTTTTTTAATGTTTTTTTTTTCCGACGTTTCGGAACTTTTTGAACCCACAGTTAAAATAATGCTTTCGTCATTATTGATAAAAATATTCCAACAAACCATGATTCTTAAAATCAGTACGCTTTTCATGAATATATATTTTTTGAGAGTTATAAATCAAAAAATATAAAAGTATTTGCATCCGCTGATTAATTTTATTCAGTATAGAAATAAACTAATTTGCATACAGAAAAAAGTCAAGGAGGGGGCGCTGATAGGCCTCTTGAGTTATAGACGTGTAAATAAAATACCAGCAATATTATTTGCTTTTTATTAAAAATGTTATAAGGAAACCTTCATATTATTCATGGATAAGACTGATCTCTATACTATAAATTCCATTTGCCTATTCTTTCTAGCAAAGTGGTCAATCACTTCGTTAATATCAGCATTGATATCGAGGTGAGTGTTCATAAGAGCTAGGCCGTTAAGACGATCCTCATTCATGGTCGACCTTAAGGGAGACTTTGTCCTTGGAGTGCCATATTTCAAGTGTTTACATTTTATTTCTTTTAAAGGAAACGAGTAAAGCTTTTTGAGTGCGGCTTTTTTCTTGCTTTTATTCATGATATACAGAACGTTAAAAAAATTTACTTTGAAAAAAAAACCAAAATAGCGGCCGTTGCAGCTCCGCGAAAACAGGTCCTCAAATCGCGGGAGGTAAACGGCTGACATCACTGCCCCCTCTTTGTTGATCTGAAACACAAATTCAAAGCATATTATCAATCTGTGACCCTTTGGTCATGGAATGACGGATGGGTTTTTCGTTTAGTACAAATTTCGGAAAATGGCGGCAATTTAAAAAAAAATCGTATTTCCGCGTTTTTTTCGCATAAAAAGAAAAATAATAAATGCAAAAATGTATCTAACGAAAAAACGATCCGTCATTCCGTGAAGACATATTTTCTGAGTATGCTCTCCAAATTTCAGGTCGATATGTTAATTGCAGCGGTCAGGAGAATGTCAGCCATTTTTAAAAACGTGTTTTCGAGAAAAACGCGTTTAAAGTTTTGTAATGTGTTTACACAAATGTGTTTATAATTACCGCTAATCGGCAATGCCTGGTCCATAGAGGCATCCCTCCTCTTCTTCTAGCTGCTCATATTGAGCCGCTAACATTTCCCGCTGCATTTCAAGGACAAAGTCTCCCTTAACCATGTTTTTGTACGCCGCAACGGTGGGAAACTTTTCTGTACTCTGGCGATAGACATGAGCAGGCAAGCGAATACTTTAAACAGTGTGTAAAGTAGGGTAGTCTCTTCTGGGCCAAACAGCCAGTGCTTGGAGGGCAGAATCACAATCTTTAATGGCGTTTATGCTCGTATGCTTATATTGCAGAATCTCTCTCATTAACCTCTTTTTGATTACGAAGGGCGATTCTTCAAATTATGGGATATTAGTTACACACTGATCCAATTTACGTGCCAATTCATTACCATCGTGTTTAAGTAATTGAGAGAGCAAAAGTATGTTAAATTCAGAATGCAAAATATTTTCATCAGCAAAACGTTGTCTCATGTCGGCAGTTACGTGGCCCAGTATTGGAATGAAAACAGTGCTTTTCCAATACGTGATGGCGTCGTCACATTGACCACAGTTTTCCCTGTGGCTTTGTCTCCCTGTAAGGCGAGGAATACTCATATCCACGTCCAATTCCTCCATAACGACATTTGCTTCCTCCACAATATGAGCGAAGTGGCTATCGGCATTAGATCTCATATCATTGTATACCTTGAGGGTCGATTCTATTTTAACCTTTGCCATTGCGACATTCAAGCTACGGTCTTGTAGGATTTTGCTGATTGGATATGTTACACTCATAACCTCACTTAAAAGGAACGTCCCTCAGGTGACACCCTTCGATTTTGTTGAAATTTGGATATGTTGTAAAGCACCGAAAAGTAAGCGATACGTATTTTTTTTATCGGCGGAAAAAAGGTTTTTAGGGGTGAAACGAACCCTCGAAAATAGGGGTGTTTTTCGTTTTTCGCCGACAACGTTGTCGTTCTCATCTCCAATGTATAGTGCACAAAAAAATAAACATTGTTGCAATTTAAAATTTATTAATATCTCGCACCGTTAAAACGTTTTCGACGAAAAACATCCCCATTTTTGAGGGTGCGTTTCAGCCCTTAAAACCGTTTTTCCGCCGATAAAAAAAAATACGTATCACTTACTTTTCGGTGCTTTATAACGTCCCAATTTCAACGAAATCGAAGGGTGTCACCTGAGGGATGTTCCTTGTTAGTGAAAATAGCGTGTTAATAAATTTATAACTTGAGACAGCTCGAAGAAGAATATTAGCTTGTGCGGCCGTTTTTCTGTCCCTCTAGGAATTTATTTCTTTAAGGGGAGGTACCTGAGCAAACGTCGAGAAAAACAGATAAACTTCGGGAATTTTTATCTCAAAAACTAATGGTTCGGTTGGATCCGGGCTTTTTAAATTGGAAAATATGTACATTGAGGTATGTTTAGGAATTTTTTAAAATAAATTCGTTGACTGGAAGCGATTCAAACGCGATTATCTCGAAACATAGTTTTCAAAGTCGATGCCAGATGTATCTCGAAAACGGCTTCTCCGATTTTTTCCAAATTTGGCGACAATATTTTTCGATAGTTTTTCTCGTTCGCCACGTAGGATTTTTTTGAAATTTTCATTTTTGACGGAATTGCGACCGGTTTAATTTAACATTCGTTTTTCGTTCGCAATTTCCGACGATTTTGGATCGCATACACATTGCATGAAAAAGAAATGGTTCAATCAAATGAAAAACTCTTACGTGGCGAACGAGAAAAATTATCGAAGAATATTGTATCCAAATTTGGACAAAATCGGACAAGCCGTTTTCGAGATACATCTGGCACCGAATTCAGTCAACGAATTTATTTTAAAAAATTCCTCAACATACCTCAATGTACATATTTTCCAATAAACAGACCCGGATCCAATCGAACCATTAGTTTTTGAGATAAAAATGTCCGAAGTTTACCTGTTTTTCTCGCCGTTTACTCAGGTACCTCCCCTTAAGGACTTTACAAACTGCCCCCAGATCAACTGCGAATTGAATAACTGCATCATGCTGCTCAACCCATCTTGTCTGGCAATGGGATTGAAGCGAGTGTTTTAGGTGGCTCTTCAATGTTGAAAAGTGCTCGCTAGTCGCAGTAAAAAACGCTACTACTTGCTCGATAGTACCAAGATCGTTTCTGAGGCTTGTAACTCTGCAACGACGAGAGACAGCGAGGTTAGGGGCCTACACTCCCTACACTGACCTACACTCCCGGGTAGGTCAAAAAGAGCGATTTTTCGAAAAGGTACTCATTCGAAAGTACTATCCTTTGAGTATCTGCCCTGAAAATTTCATAAGGAAATTCGCAGTAATGACGAAGTTGTAGCGTTTTGTAACTGACCGGGTGAGCAACGGCTAACGGTTGGGGCGCAGGTAGACGCGGCCTTTGTCATCGGTTTGACTATGAGCCGGGTGTTCTCGCTCCTGTTGAATGCCGGGTATTTGTGACCTTTTGTATAGCAAGGTCTTGTTTCGAAAAGAGGGTGGGGTCCTGATGCCCAGGAAACGACGATTTCATGGAAGTTAAAAATAAACCAGTTATCTTGGTGTAATGTGTACTCAAAACTTTAAACGCGTTTTACTCGAAACAGTGGTTTCAAAATCGATACCAGAAATATCTCCGCAACTACTGGACCGGTCGGGATCAAGTTTTGCACAGTTATACTTCACACAGTAATCTAGTACTTATCGAGCCGTTTTTTCGACACCTGGCATAGTTTTTTTTTCATCGTAAGTACTGAACAATTTTGAGGCGACAAATCGCCTCTTCATTCCAGTGACTGGTATGACCCGAAAAAATTAAATTTTCAAATTTCGGCTCGACAAGTACTAGTTTTATCTATCTACTTTAAGAAACAATGTTTTCTTAGGTAAAAAATGGCAGAGGCACGTCTGGTACCGCAAACGCTGTCAACAAACATACGTTCCAGCAAAAAGACTGTAACTTTTTTACCGTTTGCAATTTTTTAACCAAATTTTCACACCATGTAGATAAAATGTTATACTTTAAAATGTATATCATTGTTGCTCAATAAAATTCAGTTTTATACACACAAAAAATCTTAAACATAACCTTACTTTTAGCCGTCTCAGGTGTTTCTAAGCCGCTAAGCTGGTGACTACGACATGGTGCCACTTGCGCGTTAACAGCTTTTTTTATTGTAGTTACAGCTCTTTTAAATTTTGACATATTAACTCAGCACCTATTGCACCCTATACCCACGCAGTTTTCCAGCGACAGAGAAAAGCTTTTCATCCTCTTAAAATCGTATGCCCAATAGCGCACCAGTAATGCTGCGCTCTTCTGTTTCATCTTCAATGTTACGGCTACAATTAATGTCTTCGTGAATGTCAACGAAGTCCAAAACTTTTTCATGTAATTGACCGCCACCATCGACATATCTCGCAGGTGATCTCAATTGGGCGATGTGAGCCATGTTCGTAGATTCATCAAAGATGATGCTGCAATAACAAGAATCTTCGATTTCTTCCAATATTTCTTAAATCACCACTACTTCACAACATTTGATTAATTCTTCACATGTTGATTTGCTTATGTAAGTGGCGTTTGCCTTGGTAGTCTCGAAGTGTTGTTTTCGCTGAAAGTCTCCAGCGTCGATTCGAAATCTTCGAAGAGCTCTAAAGGTTTCCTCGTTACCCACTATATTTTCACGTTCATGAGTTTCTTTTTCCAATAGTCTCCCATCATCTCTATAGCCTGCCTGAATGTTTTGCCTGCCAAGACAAATTATTGTTTTAATTATAGGCACAAGGCGGGATCTGTTCTCCTTAATGTTCTCTAATCTCTGCGATGACAGTTGATTTATGACTGCCAGCTCGGGATTTTTTCGTGTTGCTAAAAACAACTTTGCATTCCTTGCTGCTTCAACATGGTTTTCGAGATGAGAGTGGGTCTCAAGGTCTCTTTTCCACTAAGTTCGGCAAACTTGGTTAGTGGTTCTGTCACGAGCTACTTGGCTATGTTGGATTTCATTCCTCCCACCATTTTATCATTCACAAAAATTGACCAGTATCCAGATATACAGTTATGATTATCACGCCGTGCATACAACTGATGAAGCAAATATAACAGCATATTGACCACATGTCGTGATGCAACACCGTGAACTCATTTAGTATCATGAATGTACAAAACATTTTGATCTCAGCATGTCGTTTACAGATGCATCATACGTTTGGAGCACGTCGAACTCATATCGCTGTGCTCAAGTCTCTGCAATTGATATCCTAAAATTCTACGTCATATGGAAGTCATCCATAGAGATGTGTTGATGAATTCACTGCGTTAGCACTGGTAGTAGACATGCTATACAAGCAATATGACGGCGATATGCATGTTTGTCAGTGGTACATTCGATGGGCGCAATATGACGGCGATATGCGTGTTTCTCAGTGATACATCATATGACGGCAATATGCTAGAAACATGCATGTTTGTCAGTGATACATTCAATGAGCGCAATATGACGGCGATATGTATATTTGTCAGTGATACATCCCACGAGCACAATATGATGGCGATTTGCATGTTTCTCAGTGATACATTCCATGACGGTGATATGCATGTTTTCAGTGATACATTCGATGAGCGCAATATGACGGCAATATGCATATTTCCCAGTGATACATCCCATGAGCGCAATATGACGGCGATATGCGTGTTTCTCAGTGAGATATCCTATGACGGCGATATGCATGTTTGTCAGTGGTACATTCGATGGGCGCAACATGAGGGCGATATGCGTGTTTCTCAGTGATACATCCTATGACGGCGATATGCATGTTTCTAAGTGATACATTCAATGAGCGCAATATGGCGGCGATATGTATATTTGTCAGTGATACATCCCACGAGCACAATATGATGGCGATATGCATGTTTCTCAGTGATACATTACATGACGGTGATATGCATGTTTCTAAGTGATACATTCAATGAGCGCAATATGGCGGCGATATGTATATTTGTCAGTGATACATCCCACGAGCACAATATGATGGCGATATGCATGTTTCTCAGTGATACATTACATGACGGTGATATGCATGTTTGCAGTCATACATTCGATGAGCGCAATATGACGGCGATATGCATATTTCCCAGTGATACCTCCCATGAGCGCAATATGACGGCGATACGCGTGTTTCTCAGTGAGATATCCTATGACGGCGATATGCATGTTTCTAAGTGATACATTCAATGAGCGCAATATGACGGCGATATGTATATTCGTCAGTGATACATCCCACGAGCACAATATGATGGCGATATGCATGTTTTCAGTGATACATTCGATGAGCGCAAATGACGGCGATATGCATATTTCCCAGTGATACATCCCATGAGCGCAATATGACGGCGATATGCGTGTTTCTCAGTGAGATATCCTATGACGGCGATATGCATGTTTCTAAGTGATACATTCGATGAGCGCAATATGACGGCGATATGTATATTTGTCAGTGATACATCCCACGAACACAATATGATGGCGATATCCATGTTTCTCAGTGATACATTCCATGACGGCGATATGCATGTTTTCAGTGATATATTCGATGAGCGCAATATGACGGCGATATGCATATTTCTTAGTGATACATCCCATGAGCGCAGTATGACGGCGATATGCATAAAAATCAAGAATGATACAAATAGACAAAGGCACAAACAAAGTTTTCGCAAGTGTTAGAATGGCTAGGTAGGTAGCGCGTTCAGCTCTAGAATTAGAAGACGTGGTTCAAACCGTGGGTAGGTCAATACTTTAACTAGGCGGGATACGTTTTAATCCATTTATCATATAGGCAGGAACATAAATAAGGCATATATGGAAATAAACAAACTACCAGTTTTTTTTAAGGGGTGAGATGCCGTCAAAATTTTCAAAAGATCGATTACTTTTTTAAAAACATTTTCTTGAAGTATGATGTTTCGAAAATATTCCCTGAAAATTTCAAGTCAATCCGATGAATAGTTTCCGGGATATCCCACAATTAGTGAAGGGGCGTTGGGTCCCCATGGCAGGTAGCGGCTGACAAACGCGCAACCGATAATACCCGGGAAGGCAGAATGCTTCGAAGACAACAACAAATTGATATTTTAGAAGCTTCCACATCGGCAGAAGCCCTATTGTATGGGCCAGGAATTGAAGTTTCGATGTACGTAATAGTTTAATTAGTATTTCTATACATAAATCAAGTGTAAAATTGGAAAAATCTTACAGAAATTTTCAAAAATGTATTACTCAAAAACTTTGAACTTTAGCAACATTTGATAAAGAATACTTCCGTTTTTAAGTTGCCCAAAATGTTTTAAAAAAAATCACCCTGAATAACTTTAATTTTTTGAAAAATTGTTTCAACAATTGGCTATAAACAATTGAATGCTCGACTTTTCGGCAAAAAATTGTGATATTCGGATTCAGCGGATCAAAATGCATAAAAAAAGTTCAGCTTCATCCATCGAGCTCAACATTTTGCGAACATATAATACCGTATCCACATCGAAAAACTTTAAACGCGTTTTTCTCGAAACTATGCTTTTCAAGTCGGTGACCACATAATTCAAAAACCACTCGATGGATTTTGATGAAGTATGGTGTGCTTATTGATAGCATTAAAAACTAGTCCTTAATCGAAGGATCTTCATTTTTGTTGAAATTTTTTTTTTAACAATCAACGAGCGATTTTTTGGTCGAAAATCGAAAGTTATCTGTCGGAAGCCGCCTTTTTGTTAATTTTTGAAAAAAAGCTTCGATTAAGGACTAGGTTTATTATTGAACTAATGATTTTTTTTTGTTTTTTTGATTTCAGATGATCCAGTATAATTGTATGATGGTCACCGCAAAGCACTACATGCCGAAGGGGGTCCGACGAAGATGGCGATGTTTTTATAAATAATCAATATTTTTCTTTGAAAATTTGTACAAATCAAGTTGAAATATAAAATAAAAATTCTGTGTAACCACTTTTGTAAAACAAACTTAATTACTATAAAAAAAATTATTGAAAATGTTCGTTCTTTCATGCCTCTAACTACATCTCACCCGTTAACCAACATTTTTGGTTTTTTTTTATTTGTCACGCCGTGTCACTCATATGAGCTCCATATGAGCACAACATAGTTACGTCACGCCTTCCGCCAATATGGGCTCCATAGGAACACTACATTTTATTCACGCCGTGACAACCATATGAGCCCCATATGTACTCACTCATTGTTAGATATTCATGAGCCGATTTTGCTAATCTGATGAATTCACTGCATGCATATTCGCGTGAGAACGATTTTGCTTCATTTGGATGTGTTATTATGAATCATCATGTGATGGCAATTTGACTTCAAGGGGAGCACTCATAAGGGATACACAGCTGAGACTTTCTATGCTGAGAGTAGATGTACATATGACGCGAATATCCGGTACATCGGTCTATCTGGGATGTTTCTCAGTACTACGTTCGATGAGCGCAATATGACGACGATATGCATATTAATAAAAATCAAGAATGATAAAAATAGGCAAAGAAACACAGAAAGTTTACACAAGTGTTAGAATGACTAACTAAGTAGGAAGCGCACTCAACTCTAGAATTGGAAGCCGTACGACCAAATCTCGAAGGTAGGTAAGAACTTTAACGAGGCAGGATACGTTTTAATCTAATTACCATGTGGGCAAGAACATAAAAAAGCATATGGAAACAATAAATACAACCAGATTTTTTATTCCAAATTTTTGGATTTCTTTACTTTTCACCCCGTCACACCCAGATGAGCTTCATATGAGCACAACATAGTTACGTCACGCTATGCCGCCAATATGAGCTCCATAGGAGCACAACTATTTCTTCACGCCGTGACACCCATATGAGCCCCAAATGCACTCACTTGTCGTTGGATATTCGTGAGCCGATTTTGCTAGCGCTGATGAATTCACTGCATGCATGCTCGCGTGTGAACAACTTTGCTTCATTGGGGTTCGTTATTGTGAATAATCGTGTGATGCAAATATGACTTGAAGGGGAGCACTCATAAGGGACACATAACTGTGTCATCGCAGATCTCGTTCGGAAGCATGCGGAAATGAAAACTTGACCTCCCATGGACGATAGGACTGTAAAGGCCAGTTTGCGAGGGAAGCTAACCATGACCCGGAAACAACACATTTTCAACGAAAAAAAGGAGAAAACAATTGAAATTTGTGAAAAATAAGCCTGTTTCAGTGACGGCAAGAAAATTGAATTATAAAGTGCAAAGAATTTTTATGTTTACTCATTAACTGTCTTTCTTGTGTTTGCGTTTCGGTATTTTTATTTTATTTGCGTTTGTTTATGGATTGCGTTTTGTATTACTGTTAACTTTCTTTTATGTATTTGGGTAATTATTTACGAGCTATGGATTGATACTCTTAAGGCCTAAGGCCACTGTAACGGTCCAAAAAAAAAAGGTTTTTTCACGAATTTTTTGCTTCCAAAATTGAAGGTAATTGAAAAAAAACTTTTAAGGGTGTTATCGGGCATACATTAAACTTTATTATCAAATTTTTTTACAGCAAAAAAAAAACAAAATGGCGGTTCCACAGCTATCTTCCCGGGGCATGTTTTGCTTGCAGGGCTCCGCGGCACGCAGCACCACTGGTGCACTTTTGAATCTAGAACAAAAAAAAAACCATCAATCTAGAGGGTTATAGCTAGAGAATGTCGATCGGATTTTAAAAAGTATCAATTTTTGTGGATTTGGCGTGCGTTTGAAAAAAAAAAATTGATTTTTGACGAAAAAAACGGCTAGTTTTTTGTTAATAAAAAATCAATAAATAAAGTTATTGAAAATCCCGATCGACATTCTCAAGATAATGTTAATGTTCACATCTGGTCAAAATTTCAAGTAAAAAAAATGAAAATTGTTCGAGTGATGCTGCGTGCCATTTTGAAAAACCGTATTTCGAGAAAAACGCGTTTAAAGTTTTGCGAATAGTTTTTTATTGGAAAAAATAAAAAAAAGAAGGTAAAAAAAAAATTTACCGTTAGTCTGCAATCCCAGCACCATACATTTGTCCTTCGATGGCCAAATTTTCGTCTGGCAAAATTTACAGTGGCCTTACCCCTTAAGGCGGTCCTCTAGTTTCTTAGCTGTTTTTTTACGGCTTTTTCAATAATTTTTTACGGGCAAAGCATCGAAATAATCAATCTCATTGTTTTTGCATAATCTTTATTAACATTTAAATAAGCTGTACAAATTTTTTGAAGTTAAAATATATAATATAATAAAAGTTATAGTGGCCGACAGGAAGACATCAAGTAAAAGAGGTGCTTGACGGTGACCAAGATTGCGGCTGTTCTGCTTATCTGAAATCAAAAAACCAAACGGCATTTCAATCTTCATATTCAAGACTAGCGATTGAACTAGAATGAATTCTAAATTACAAAAATTGACTTTTTTATACACTTTTGAAAATTACATTCTATTTTTTACTCATTTTTTCTTTAGTTTTTCGCTCGTACGAAAAAAAAACTATGGAAGCAAACATGATAATCCTAGTTCAATCGCTGGCTTATAACATATTAAAGATGCTGTATAAATGTAAACAAGATCGGTGCAGTAGTTTCTGAAATATCGTGGTCACCGTTTCGAAAAATGGTGTTTCGAGAAAAACGCGTTTGAAAGTATACCTGCTCCGTATACCTGCTCCGTTCCAGGGCCGTAACGTGTGAACCACTTCGAATATCGAAAAATCCTTTGGCACACATTTTCTACACATGTTGTAGATGTGTTTATGAAAAAAAAAATCGATTTTTTCGACTCGAGAAACTAGAGGACCGCCTTAACCAACCTGTTACTGTTAATCTATAGTGTGCTCAAAGTAAAATGAATAAAAAACGATAGTAATAATAATTGGTCCTACTTCGCATGTGGTTATATTATTGTACGTAGACTGAGATCAGCAGTAGTGGTGGTTTGCTGCTATCGGTATATTTATACCAATACATTTTACATAGAGTGAATGGTAATGGTGGTTTTCTGCCATTGGTATATTAATATTATATATATATAAATATATAAGTATGTTTACATATATATATACCAATGGCAGAAAACCACCATTACTCTCTGTGAAATTTATATAAAGAATTGTATATATTTACGAATAGAAAAAAATGACAAATATATCATTTTTTCTGTTTATGAATATATACACTTCTTTATATGAATTTCGCATAAGGTATTTTTATATAATTTTGTTTGTTCTTTTATTCATACGCCTGAAATTTTCAAAGATAATATAGAGTCTATGAAGATTTTATATGGTCATTTCAGTATAACAACTTTACAGATTTATCAATATATTAACATGAAAATACACAATTTTATTTTATATAATTTGTCAGTTCCGGTACGCAGTCACATGAGATTCCCAAGGGTTATATAAAATGTATAAAGATTTTACATGTCCATTTCCGTATAACATTTTCATAGATTTATTTCGATGAAATTTGTATAAAAACTTCATAAAAAAATTTCCCCTAGGCGGACCTAGCAAAGATATAAACTTTTTCGGAATTTTGTAGACCTGTGAGAAGGTTCTACATTATCTCATCACTAAGTGTTCCTGACGATAATCTACCAATATAATTTCCGCTGTCCGTGGGATCACGGCAATAAGAGATGATCAATGAATTATGTTGAAGAGCATTCGATTAAGGGGTTACCCCCACTTGCGATTTTGACAAAATCGATTTTTTTATTGCATTTTTTTGAAGTATAAGTATCTGAGAATATGTCCTGAAAATTTCAAGTCGATCCGAACAAAATTGACTGAGATATGAGCGTTTAAACAGAAGAATCCGCGTTGAAAGAGCGTTGAAAGCGAAACTTTAAACGCGTTTTTTTTCAAAATGGTATTTCTGAAGTCGGTGACCAAGATTACTCGAACACTAATGAACGGATCGTCTTGAAATTTTGCAGGCTTATTTAATACATAAAAATGTAGTCTTAAATCGTTCGATTTTTTTTTTTCGAAAAAAATGGCCGTTTTATAGCCAAAAAACGGCCGTTTTTTTTCGTTAAAATCGAACCATTAACTTTGACTGTCCGCCATTTTGTGAAAAATGAATATTTTTTAAAATCCTTCGATTAAAGACTAGTTTATACTTATATTTGACTAAATCCATCCGCATTTTTTTTTCAGATGATCCACTTCGCCGCAATGTTGGTCACCGCAAACCGTGTATATAAAAACATTATTTCATTGACGGCCATTTGCCACTAAAGAATGTAATATTTTTTAATAAAAAAATTACTGAAAGTTCTTCAAGATGTGTTCTTCAAGATGGTATATTGATCGATTAAAAAAGTTTTGTAGTTTTCTTTAAAAAAATTCACGAAAAAGGCCTTTTTTTGCGCTACAAGTGGGGGTAACGCCTTAAGAACTGGATTCTGCTAGTACGTTTGGCGGCGTTTTTTCCGCTAAAACGGGACATGGATCTCCGGAGCTTTCAATTTTTCTTTTCCTCATAACAAAACGGTCCATCGTGAATTCTGCCGAAAACTTTTATATAAATTGCACAAACACTTGTTTTATGTTAATTGGTTTTTCATTAAACAAAGACAAATCTAGTCAAACTTGCGAAACAGAGAGGATAGGACACGGACGCAAATACGCTATGCAACGTACGTCAAGCACGACAACGTATGCGCGGTCGACTACTCGTCGACCATAGCGAAGTAAATTGGTGGTGGCACGGGAACGGTGCCAGGGGGAGGGGGAGTATACCTATCGACGTATATAGGTATACGCGCCTCGTTCTTTCGGTAAAAGTCAAATGTTTTTGGCCGATAATGAAACTTAAATGAAACTGGTGTTTGGTCCGAAAATAGCCATAACCTACAGCAAACCGAAATTCGATCGGACTCCAGTGAGAACTGAATGGCGGTCTCACAGATGTTTCTCGCGTTATTCGTATACGGTGTACCCAACGAACAATCAACACTGGAAAAAAAAAAAATTGAAAAAATGTACTCGTGTGGACGAGGTTCCCACGGTGAATTATTTACGCTACTCAATTCCCGTACGCATGGAAAGTCGCGACGGCGATAACGGGCTTTTTCTCGAATATTCATATACGGTTGTGCGAAAATGGAAATAAAACTACCGAAGTAGCGTTCAGCATTAATAAAAATTAAATAAAAAATCGGTTATTCTCGAAACACCCTGTATAGATATACAAGTAATAAATGAGATTGCGAAATTAAACTTATCAAATTTTTGGGCACTTTCAATATTTTATTCAACATAGCATATTCAATATTCAACGTTAAATGTAATTATTTAATTAATTAAATAATAATGAATGAATGACTTTGACAGTGGTTTGAAACAACCACTTTCAAAGGCAATTTTATACAAACAAATATTAATAAAGATTTAAATATAATCTCAATTCTTTATCAAATTACATTAACTAAAACACTATTATTTCGTTAACCGCCTCTGATTTCGTCGCGAAAAAATTTACCTGTACTTTAAGAATAAACTTATTCACTTTTAAAGTACATCCAATATTTTACACAGAATAGAATATTTGATATTTAAAGTTAAATTTAATCATTGTATGAATTGAATAATAAAAATTCAATTGTTTAATTAATCAAGTAGTAAGAATTTGATCATTTAATTATAAAAATAAAAGTTAAGTTATAAAAATTGACCGACTTTAACCTGTCAAGGCAATTCCATACATTGCCTTCGATTTAATTCTGAGTGACATCTCATCCGGAAGAAAAAAAAGGAATAAACGTCCGATAAAAAGTTATATTTTCTAGAAATATCCTATCAATTTCCTTCAACTTTCGCAAACTTTTGACAGCGTATTTTTGCCACAGGAAAATAACGCGAAAATCAGGCATTTATCAACGTGAATTGATAGAGGGATTATTTTGAATGATCTCGACATCTCGTAAAATAACTGTGGCGAAAATGACTGCTATTCTCCTCTTTCTGCTAAAAATATTGAGAGCTATTACTTTTATGTCATATTCATTTTGTATTGAGGTAAATTCGGTTCACTCGTTCCGCGAACAGTGAAAATACCCGGCAGCGTGTACTCCATCATTTGTAACAATCGCGTTTTGTAAATTAAGTTCTGCCGGAAATTTAATGGAAAGTCGATGACCATTCAACTGGACGAACGATCAGGGGTTACACGAAAAAAAAAACGCGTGCACGTGGGGGATAATTTGTTCGATATTCGAAGTTCGATGAGCGGTGGAACGAACGATTGTGCCCTATTTGGCTTTGAATGCGGCAGTTTATCTTTTTTTTATGCCGCTTTTCAATCGTACTTCATTATATTCGCGATATGGGAGCATAAGGGCGTTTATTATCGAAAAAATTCACGGAACGCATCGTTCGCTTGTCATAAAAATGATACATTGTCCAAATATTATAAAAAACCAACGCCGTGTCAACTTATTTAGTGGAGAACTGAAAAACTAGATGCAGTCATTCAAATCTTTGAGATTGAGAAAACATTTTTAATGAAAAAAGACAACACTCGACTTGAGCAAATATTTTTGAACAATTGCGAAAAAGGGATGGTTTTTTCCATTTTCCATAATGGTTTGTCAACACGTGGTGTTTGAATATCAATTATTTCGATGGTAGGATTATGCTCAGAATGGTTATGTTTCTTCGGAAACCAAACGGTTGATATTGTTTTTTTTCCTCGTCTGGATGAAAAATAGGTACAAAGTTCCTAACTTCGATATAAAATATCTTTTAAGTTAGAAAAAGTAAAATTCTTTGACATTTTACAACCAGTTCGACATTACAATTCGTTCCACGGACTATAAATATTGATAAATTTACCTCAAGGGGACTACTCTTTATTTTACTTCCTGCGTTTCAACGTACTCCATTGAACCCTCTAATATCACTCCCTACTCGCCCTTCGCTAATCTAACCTAACTTCCGTTGCGTCCACAGTCATCTTCAGCTACACTATACCGCATTTGTCGTGGACACGAGGGAACTGTGGAAAACCCGTAACGGAATAGATGGCCCCATATTCTGCTGATTCTCTGGTGCATGGACGTTTTACTCAATTATCTACACAAGGTTTCAGAAATATTGGCCTTCCGCTCACTGGTTGATGCGCTAGCCTGTGCACGGCTAAGCAGTCACCACTCCGAGTATCGGCCATGCACGACGCTGCTCAGCGGCCGTCCATATATTACGTCATCAATTTTTGCCGACTTTTTACCCCCCCCCCCCCCCCATCCTGAAATCATCCTATCTTCCAATCGTCATGGTCAAATTATCATTACCGTCGTCCAACGATCAGACCCCGCCTCTATTTTAGAATGACGTAATTTATGGACGGCCCCTTAAGGCCATGTATCACACTACAGTAGCGTCTCTAGCGGCCACTACTACTAGGTGCGCAACTACAAGTTCCCGCGTTTCACACATGGATGGCGCTAGCGACACATGTAGTCGGCATACAGGTCTGAAATTGGGTGTCTTTATAGCTTGGACATCTGTTAAGAAGACCTAGACGTAATATAAACAAATATTGCAACACAACGACCTTTTTTCTAACCTCGAAAATGTCAAAGTTTGTGCCAAATAAACAGCATTTGCGGGAAGCATTGCTTTTCTGCTTTAACCTAAAAAAAACAGCAGCTGAGACACGTCGGTTACTTGAGGAGGCCTACGGCGAACATATACCATCAAAAACAACGTGTGAAGATTGGTTCAAGCGGTTCAGAAGTGGCGATTTTGAGACTGGGGACAAGGAGCGCTCGGGAAGACCGCAAACATTTGCGGACGCCGATCTGCAAGCGCAATTGGATGAAGATGACACTCAAACAGAAGATCAACTGGCCGAGGCATTAAATGTGACTCGGCAAGGTATTTCGAAACGTTTGCACGCCATGGGAAAATTCATAAGGAAGGAAAGTGGGTGCCGCATGAGTTGACTGAGAGACAAATGGAAAATCGAAGAGCCACTTCCCAAATTTTGCTTTTGCGGCAGAACAGAAAGAGTGTCCTGCATTGAATTGTTACTGGCGATGAAAAATGGATATATTTCGAGAATCCCAAACGCAGAGAACCGTGACTTTCACTTGGCGAAGCGTCAACGTCGACGGCACAGCCAAATCGCTTCGGAATAAAGACAGTGCTCTGTGTTTGGTGGGACCAGAAAGGAATCGTGTACTATGAGCTGCTGAAACCGGGCGAAACTGTCAATGGGCATCGCTACCGACAACAACTGATCAATTTGAACCACGAATTGCTCGAAAAACGACCAGAATGGGACACGAGACACGAACTTGTGATATGGTTCGAGGGGACGTGGTTCGAGATATTCGTTTATATTGCAGCACGACATCGCTCCGTGCCGCCGCAGTTCCATCGTCCAGGACACCATAAAAACACTGGAATGGGATCTGCTACCCCACCCGCCGTATTTCGCCAGGCCCCTTCAGACTATCACTTGTTCCGGTCGATGGCGCATGGCTTGGGTGGGCTACACTTGGCCAATTACGATGCAGTACAAAATTGGTTGGACGCGTCCAAAGACGCGTCTTTTTATCGTCGCGGTATTTATGTATTGCCAGAGAGATGGCAACAATGTGTAAATAGCGAGGAACAATACTTCGAATGAACCATTTTTTGCATTTGTCTTGAAATTTTCGATTTTTTATTGTTCAAAAAAGACCCGGAAGACTTAGTGGCGCACCTAGGCGACTCTAGCGGCCACTACTATATTTAAAAATGTCTAAAAAATGCGACCACTGCCACCACTGGAATTAGAGATAGTTACCAAATCTGTATGTAAGACCGTGTTGGAAAGGCAGACGGTAAGTCATCTAATCCGAAAGAGTAGAGTACACGATAACAAATCTAAATGTTTTGTAGTATTACTACTCCGGCAAGGAAAATATTGCAAAGTTTATTAGCCGGTGACTGATCTGTTTTTTTCAACAATCAGAGTCAGTGCTGCATGTACTTCCTCGATTAGGGATATTTCTAGTAACAAGAATAAAAAAAGTATTGTTATGAGGTGATAGCTTATAATTAAAGTAATGCTCAAAAGTGCCTATGTTATTTTATTTTGGTTAAAATTGTAGATATATTTGGATAAATAAAATGTAAAAAATATATATAAGTCACGTGAGAAAGAACATCAGAGCGCATGACGTCACACTTTGCAATACACGAACGAGTAGACGCTCTAAGCATACTGCTTATACTAGGCTGTTATTGTTTACTTTGTCTTTAAATACAATTTGTGAGATTTCTCGATTGATTTTGAATTTTACTCGAACTGTAATAATGGAGACTGGATTCGTGAAGGCAAATAGTTCGAATTTGCCTAGGATTCACCGCATAATAGTGGCCAATTTTTTTACGAAAAATAGCGACTTCTGCTTTGCAGAATTTAGAAACGTGAAGACTTCCATGTAAGTATACCCTAAAGAATTGTTATTTGTGCAACAAATAATGTATGTAGCATTAATAACATTACAAACTCTGTAATAATTCGAACAAATTTTGGAGGTTATGTATCGTTTTACAACTTGTTTGTTTTATTTAATTGCAGGTCTTCATGACAGTCATACGGTGATGAATAGAATTTAGAATTCATCCTTGAACTTATTAATTCTGAAATATTTGTTATCGTGTTTGTTTAGAGACCCGTATTTTGCAGAGCATGACGTCACCGCGCCGTCAAATGACAGGTCTGGGCGTTTTGGCGCGTATTTTTAAACGGATGAATTAAAACGCGATTTTTGAGAAATTTGCTGCATGCAAATACATGAAATAAACATTTAGAGATATATTATGTGTATGTGAACAATTTTAAACACTTTCCCAAAAATAGGCAACATCCCTATTCTTTCAGCGACAAGAAACATTCGCACTCTCGATGTGTTAGACATTTGAAAAACCCATTCGCAGGTTATTGGTTTGACTTCGTCAGCGATGAAAGTCAATGCTGAATATAATTCCTTGAATTCCTTCGCCGACAATTAACATTTACACCCCTACTATGTTAAGAGCTATTGCACAGGAAATACGCATTGGATGGAATTTTTTAACAGAAAAAGTAGAGCCCATCATGATGAATCCAATTTTTTTCTATTATTACTACTCCGGCATGCGAAACATTTAAAAAGCCATTCGCAGTTTTTGAAAAAATATTCTCACTATCCCTGTGATGAACATTAATCAAACCATTTGCAAGTTATTGGTTTGATTTCGTCAGCGTTGATAGTCAACACTAGATGTAATTCCCTGAAGTCCTTCTCCGGCATATTCACAACGCTACTGTGTTGAAGAACTGTTGTACAGGAAATACTCATCCGCGACACTATGCATGAAATCTTGGCACAGAAATAGTAGAGCACTAGATCACGACCAACGTTTCTTGTATTATTATCACTTCGATTTCCGACCGAAGTCGATTTCAAATCTGATTTGCCTTTGATAGAATGCGCGAAAAAATGGAACAAAAATCCGTTCATAGAAGACAATAGAGGATTCCCAGAATAATCTTATGTCGGCCTATGAATAGATTTTTGTTGATTCAATTGTTTTCGTTTATTAAACAATGAATTATTATTGGGAAATAAACAACTTTTTTTTCCTTAATATAAGCGCAACATTTTTTACAAAGCACCCGTTACGTAATGGAATAGAGAATGGGCGGTCGAAAATTGGGGAATTTGGCGTTAGGGGGCGTACACAAATTACGTAACCCTAAATTTCACAATTTTCCGTCCCCCTCCCCCCACGTAACACCTGGCCCACCATTCCGTTACGTAATGAGTGCTTTAACGTCAATGATTGCGATTTTTTTCATAGACACAACTAATTATTAAGGCGTTACCCCCACTTGTAGCGCAAAAAAGGCCTTTTTCATGAATTTTTTTAAAGAAAACTACAAAACTTTTTTAATCGATCAATATACCATCTTAAAGAACACATCTTGAAGAACTTTCAGTAATTTTTTTATTTAAAAATATTACATTGTTTAGTGGCAAATGGCCGTCAATGAAATAATGTTTTTATATACACGGTTTGCGGTGACCAACATTGCGGCGAAGTGGATCATCTGAAAAAAAATGCGGATGGATTTAGTCAAATATAAGTATAAACTAGTCTTTAATCGAAGGATTTTTAAAAATATTCATTTTTCACAAAATGACGGTGAGTCAATGTTAATGGTTCGATTTTAACGAAAAAAAAACGGCCGTTTTTTGGCTATAAAACGGCCATTTTTTTCGAAAAAAAAAAAATCGAACGATTAAAGACTAGATTTTTATGTATTAAATAAGCCTGCAAAATTTCAAGAAGATCGGTTCATTAGTGTTCGAGTAATCTTGGTCACCGACTTCAGAAATGCCATTTTGAGAAAAACGCGTTTAAAGTTTCAATTTCAGTTTACACGAAGAAAATATTTTTTTTTGTAAACTTACATAGAGTCATGTATTCCGGGCCCGTTTTTATAAATTCCAGTCTATTATATGAACGTTGTGAATGCCAGGTATACGAACCTTTTCATCGAACAATGCATTGGAGGTCGGAGGGAGGGTCGAGCGCGCCAGACGGCAGACTAGCCGGTCGTTTACACAATGGATTCTTCTCTTTCAACGCTCATATCTCAGTCAATTTTGTTCGGATTGACTTGAAATTTTCAGGACATATTCTCAGATACTTATACTTCAAAAAAATGCAATAAAAAAAATCGATTTTTTCAAAATCGCAAGTGGGGGTAACCTCTTAGGGATCGGGTTTATACTCATTTTATGAACCATATATTCATCTCATTTTATACAAATTTTTATGAACATTTCTTTAACATAAACCGAGATATACGACCCGATTCGATGACGAAAAAAAATTCTCTTCCTTGTCCCATCGATATCTTTATAAAAGGTTATCTGTACACAACAAGTCAACAATTTATGGATATCTATACAAATATAGCTATCGTTACACGTAGCCGTTTTTTTATTCTGGTTTTTTTTTTAATTGCCGACAGTTTGGGTATTTTTTTCTATTTTCAAGGCCCTTTTTTGTATTCAAACAGTCTTCAAAAATAATAATTATAAACATTTCAAAAATCGGCTACGTATATCCTTAGTCACTGCGATTACCAAATTGTAAAAAAAAAAAATTGAAAATCGGTCGATAAGTTTTTGAGTATTCGCTGGGAGAAGGTCGAACAAAGTAGTTTCAAGAAAAACGCGTTCAAAGTTTTCGTTCCGTTTTTCTTGATATAAAGTTATGTTTTTATCTCGCATTTAAAACTCGAGTTACATTACAGTATCTAGTCGTGGGCCATATGACGGTTTTTCATGTTCATTATATTTCACAAAAAATAAGCGGCTGCACTTCATCTATTGTGAACGATGCCACACCTGTAGGAACTGAGGCCACTAACCGGTCGCGCTACCTGTTCTTACTAAAGTGACTGTAATTCCATTAATTTTCGGACTTTTGAATAAAAATGTTGCCAACATATTTTTGAATATATGTACTGTCAAGAATGATAAAAAAAAAACAAAAAAAAATTTTCTTCGAATTTCGCTTGGGGAAGGTTGGAAAGCTACTGTGCAAGTTCTTGCACAGTGACTTCCCCCCTTAACTGACATTTCGTATGGAAAGCTATCAACTTACCGCGGTAAAATTGCGCACGAGTTTTCAATTTAAAATTGAATATGCAAATGCTAAAATCGTTACGTAACGCAAAGCTTTACCCCCTCCTCCCCCCACGTACGTAGATCGTAACGCTTGGCCGACCCCCTCCTTCCCCCAAATTGCGTTACGTAATTTGCGTACGCTCCTTATACGTAAAAACAAGTAGGGGTATATGTTGGAACTCAGGACAACTGAGACCTCAATATATCAAATGAAATCTGTACAGATGTTATTTATACGATCATAGACATATAGTATCCTCATACATTCTATATATAGAGTTCTAGGAAAAATCCTACATGAAATGTAGAATTATACATATATACATAAGGGGGTCAAAGTCGTTCAAGGTCATTCAAGGTCAGTATCGATTATGCAACTTTAAATGATATATTAGGTTAGAGATATTTAGGTTTGTATTTCATTTCAATATGTGACCTTGAATGACCTTGAACGAATTTGACCCCCAATGTTTTGAATGCGGCTTGAGATGCTCCACAAGATGGTTGAAAAAAATATACCATTCCATTTAAAAAAGTGGAGGTGACCTTCACTGTGCGTCAGCGCCTCTACCGAAATGAAAAAAATTGGTCGCATTTGATGGCCCAACTGTACAACCTTTGTCCGGAACATTTTTTTGAAACGTCGATAATTACGGAGTTGTCTCGGGTGGCAGAGATAAGGGGGACACCCGGTATATATAAATACACCTCCTGAGAAAATCTTATTGCAAAGGTAACTAAATTTTATACGGAACATGTTTACCTGATTTTTCAGTTCCTCTACGCGGTCTCATGAGATTCATGAGCAGTATATAAAATCTACGAGGATTTTATATACCAATACCAATACCAATTGGCATTGGTATTGTTATTGTTATTGGTATTGGTAATCGCATTCGTATATGGGTATCGGTATCAGGCATTGGTATTATATTGTATTATATTACATCATATCACATCATATTATATCATATTATATTCTAATACATCACATCTATTGTTTTTCATTATAATCCTGAAAAAATAAAAGTATTTTATTGTTATGCTCCGGAGCTAAACCGCAACCGCCGACGCACCAGTATCGCTTCCTTATGGTTGTTCCTAAATCATTTTTGAAGGCTGGGGGGAGAAACGAATTTCCTATGCTAATACATTGTGTGATGTCACCAGTGTTAACTTATTATAGCGAAATATTAATGACGTATACAAATAAATATTCCGAAAATGTAATTGTTATTTACATATATGTTAATTTGAAGGAGTTAGGATTATGAGAAAATTAATTTTTGATGTTTGAAAATCATATTAAAATGGACAGGAGATTTGGCAACGTCGCACGGTTCTCTTGTAATTCGAGGCTGTTGGGTTGACTGCAATGCACTGGTTACAGCTGTGCAACGCCCTTTTTGCGCCGATTGGCGTTTTCAGAGGTTATGTCTGAGCAAAAGGAGGCAACAAATGATTCAGAAAAAAAATAGTGCGCCGCAAAGTTTCCGATGGAAAAGATGATTTGTCAGTGCTCATGCCCACAAGCATCGTGCTATGCTCACCGAAGTTGGAAAAAAGGGAAGACATCATAATAAATAAATGAATAAGTTCCCCTTACACGTATTTGACTTCAACGCATTTGAAATTGGCGCGCTAGGTTTTCGATTGGTTCTGCTATTCCCATAGTTCCGACGTTGCCACATTTCAATACATACGTTTCAACAAGCCTCACTTTTTCGAAAACCGTTCGCCTATTTTTCATACATTCTCTTTAATTAGATCGCAAAGCTGTCTTTTTTTCGGCAATATTGTTCTGTACACTATCATGCACACAATAGTCGTTTTTTGGGTTGCTTTCTTCACAAATGGGGAAGCTATGCGCGAGAAACTAAAATGGTTACGACGTTGCCCCATCCAGCCAATGCCATCAAGCGGAGATTGACGTGAACTTAAAAATTGAATATTTAATGAACGAGTGCGAAAAGCTCCGTTCTCCTTTTGCCAGTATATTTAAAAATATACCATAGCGACTAGTCAAATTTTCATTAACATCTATGTGCCCCGATATTTTTAAGGGAGACTTTGTCCTTGAGATCGGCGGGAGATGTTAGCGGCTCAACATGAGCAGCTAGAAGAAGAGGAGGGATGCCTCTATGGACCAGTCATTGCCGATTAGCGGTGATCATAAACACATTTGTGTAAACACATTACAAAACTTTAAACGCGTTTTTCTCGAAAACACGTTTTTAAAAATGGCTGCCATTCTCCTGGCCGCTGTAATTAACATATCGACCTGAAATTTGGAGAGCATACTCAGAAAATATGTCTTCACGGAATGACGGATCGTTTTTTCGATAGATACATCTTTGCATTTATTATTTATCTTTTTATGGGAAAAAAAACGCGAAAATTCGATTTTTTTTTAAATTGCCGCCATTTTTCGAAATTTGTACTAAACGAAAAACCCATCCGTCATTCCATGACCAAAGGGTCACAGATTGATAATATGCTTTGAATTTGTGTTTCAGATCAACAAAGAGGGGGCAGTGATGTCAGCCGTTTACCTCCCGCGATTTGAGGATCTGTTTTCTCGGAGCTGCAACGGCCGCCATTTTGGTTTTTTTTTCAAAACATTTTTTTTTTAACGTTCTGTATATCATGAATAAAAGCAAGAAAAGAACTGCACTCAAAAAGCTTTACTCGTTTCCTTAAAAAAAAAAAATGTAAACACCTGAAATATGGCACTCCAAGGACAAAGTCTCCCTTAAGCAACAACCATAAGATAACTATTAAGTTTTTTAAGACCTTTCTTCCACATGCGCCAAAAAAGAAGTACTTATGATCGACGAATCAAAATTCAATTGTTCCTCGCTCCACATGATTTAATTTCCCTTCCAATCGAGACCCATGCGAGTTTTTCTCGCGTTTTCTCAGTCAGGGATTTCGTAATCTCCGAAATGTTACCCATTTGACGTTTGCTCCGACACGAGATATCTCGGACACAAGTATGCCAATAAAATGTTAGTGCAGGCATATATCTATACGCGTAGAAAAAAACCGCTATGTAGGGTGTTCTTGACAGAAGGTATACATCTAGATATAGGATTCGTTGTACGGCAGCTGGTGTCGGGTCTGGTGCAAGGCTATGCACTTTATTAAATATTTACACGGAGACCGCGGCGTAAAAGCAACGATACAATTTTTCTCCCTCGACTCTATGCATATTACCGTGCACGCTGTACTATATTTTTCTCTATTTTATTTTTCTCTCTCCGCCCTTCTCTTCTTTTTTTTTACGATCACAACTTTTTTCCCGCTCGAATGATTGGTAGTTTTCTCGGCGCTGCGTGGGTTGGCACGTTGCAACGATCCTGCATGCGGACACTTTACGACCAGCCAATATTCACACGGTGTATCGAGAATTGACCGGGTGTGAAAATCCGTACGTATTCTCGTCTCCAAGTCGATCGTCGGAGTTGCAGGATTGCACGCGAATCGAATACCTTTTTCGCAATTAAGGGGTTATATACAGTCAGGAGGCCCAAAAAGATCGATTTTCAAGAACTTTTCTTCAGAAGACCTTTAAATCCATCGACGTTAAAAGTTGTACACATATTATGGTAACTTTTGACTGCATTTTAACATTTTTTTTTGTAAAAATAATTATTTTGATATCTCTGGACTGGATAATCTGAAATGTAAAATCCATAAATATTTCGTTAATATAATGGATTATCTTGTAATTGATAAAAGGAATAAGCAAAAGAATCATTTTTGACAAAATGGCGGCGTCGCAAAAAAAATCGACTTTTGACAAAAATGTAGGCCTCAAATTGTTTATAATATGGAAAATATTTATCGGTGAGAAAAAACCTTCGATTAATTACTAAAATATACTTGAAAAGACTGTGTTAAAATTTGAGACTGATCGGTTCAGCCGTTTCCGAGAAATCTTGTTCACCGACTTTAAAAACACAGTTTTGAAAAAAAAGCGTTTAAAGTTTCAAAAGAACTTTCGAACGCTCTGACACGTCATCACAAATGGGCGTGTAAGTTCGAGAATATTCGCCGGATTGACAAGAAATTTTCTGTGTGTCCTTCAATATATGGACATTACGAAAAAAATCAGTTTTTCGAAAATTTTAACTGTATATCACCCCTTAAAAGAGGGTGAAAAATTCGTGATACGTTTTTTTAAAATCATCATCTCTCTGTTAGGAACAAAATTACACTCTACCGTCGTGTTCGCGGGTTCATGACAAATGGATAATATCGCTAAAGTCGGCAAAAAAAAGTTGAGATGCGGTACGAAACGAAGATGGGTATCGACGACCTCGAGAAGACGTTTCCACTGGTCTTCACTTTTCGAAGTTTTGCGCACAAGTTTGCGCGATTATTGCGAAAGTTCGAGCCTCATCGGCTATCGGTATCTCGTCGAGCCGCAGAGATCTTGGATCGAGAGGTGAGAATACATTGACGTAAAAGGGTATAAGACTTGGAATTTTTCAATCAGAGTTAATGGAGAAGAGAATTTTCGAAATAACGATCGTTCTATGCGACTCGAGCGGAAGCTGTATACTATGATATACTTAGAATAATACTTAGAATGATTCTCACAATAATACTTGAATTAGTAATCAAAATAATACTTAGATTAATAATTAGAATAATACTTAGAATACGACTTAGAACAATACTTAGCATACTACTTAGAATAATACTTACGACGATACTCAGAATAATACTTTAAATACCTAGAATAATGCTTTCGATAATACTCAGAACAAATACTAATAAAAGTACTCAGAATAATACGTAGAATACGACTTAGAACACGACTTAGAACAATACTTAGCATACTACTTAGAATAATACTTAGGACAATACTCAGAATAATACTTTAAATACCTAGAATAATGCTTTCGATGATACTCAGAACAAATACTAATAACAGTACTCAGAATAATACTTAGAATAGTACTTAGAATAATAGAATAATACTTTCAATAATACTGAGAACAAATACTTATAACAGTACTCAGAATAATACTTAGAATAGTACATAGAACAATACTTAAATGAATACTTAGAACACTACAGAATATTAAAAGTGTTTATTCTTCGTTTAAAATGAATAAGTTATGTTTTTTTTACACATTCAACATTGTTTGAAGCAATAATTATTGGCTCAGGGTAATGTGGATCGTTGTTCACACGACAACGCTTTGCACGTTGGGAATAATAGTGAATAGCGCTTACAGGGAGTACTTAGATGTGCCAGTCGTTACAGTCGTTGACTCGGATAATTACCCCTCGAACAATCTGGAATTTCCGGGTAAAGCTCGTTCCAATTTTACCCGTGTATGAAAATTAAATGACCATTTTTAAATAATTTTCGACGTATCGCTAATTGGCAGGTGTACTTTAACAATTACAGGGATTGTTATATGCAACATAAATAGGATAAGTCGAAAAGCTGCAATCGAATTGGCCAACGAAATGTAATTATTTTTGATATCTGATTTTCGAAAAAATAATTCTCTTGTTATTTTCTCGTCGCCAGTGATTCTTTGTCGAACAAAATTTATTAATACTTGCCGCTGTTTTTTAGAGTCAGCTCGAACGTTACGAGTATGCAATTCCCGGACGTTTTGCACCTGGTGCGACAATTTGGCTCGCTCTACGATTCCGAAATGGATTCGGATCCCGCGCTGGAGAAAACTCTGGATAAACTTCTCCTTGAATACTATAAGGGTCATTACGACGTGACGAGCATAATGAGAAAAGTAACGATCGCGTGCCAACAGCGAATGCACTTTTGATAATCAGTGATATACGGAGGATAATCAATAATTGTTTAATTGATAATTATCAGTTGACGCCAACCTGCACCGATGGACTGTTGTCGTGCTTTTTTCAAGGGACACGGAAAAATTGCTCGGATATATTTGTGTTTCGCAAGACTCAGGATGGCTTTTGTTGCACTTTCAATTATGCCAGAGAGTCCGACGATGTGGCGACGTAAGTAGAACAAAAGATACACTTTTTTTTCACAAAATTATCATATGACGTGATTTTTAATGTTTTCTTTTCACCACCATACCTTTGGCTTTAAAATGCCAGAGTTCTTTTTCCAACGAACCCAAGAAAAAATATTCGTGTTTTTCTAGTATGCTTATATCCAGTGCCCTTTAAGGAGGTTGGAATGGTCCAGTTGACGCAAATGATGGTTTATGCATTTTTTTTCCTTTAAACCTCAAAAAAATGCATACGAGGTATAGATTTATGCTGTAGATGCTATATTGGGTATATATTTCATAAAATATATATCCAAAGAGCAAAATTATCCATTTGTATATGTTTTTACCTGAAAAAAAAAACTTTTGCGTTACTACCAACTTGAAAAAGTATGACAATATCGATGATTACTATGAAAAAGCTGGGTCAGTGAATGTTTTATACCACTCAGAATGAAAATTGAAATAATTTATAATCATGCCTATTCATATTTATTTCACGATATTATTTATTATTACCATTAATTAATATTGAGTCTTGCCTACATACGCAACGCCGCGGCCATTGAGGTTGGCAGCAATGCTCTTCATTGGCCACCTACGATTCTTAATCTTTTATCAAACGTTAATGGTGCAATATTGCATATTTGATTTGACAATATTGCATTCTTTTTCTCTTCAATGTTTACCACGCTTCAGTTTTGTATATTTTAATCAATTATCCGTGGTTAGAAATGGTTTATCTTGGTGCTAAATAGCCAAAAACTTACATACATTAAATTATTTTTTATCTCTAATGTTTTGTGGTGAGAAAATTTCAAAAAATGTGTATAGTATATATTATTTATAATAAAAAAAAAATATATATATATATATATATATATATATATATATATATATGTATATCTTTTTTTATTATAAATAATATATACTATACACATTTTTTTTAATTTTCTCACCACAACACACACACACACACACACACACACACACACACACACACACACACACACACATATATATATATATATATATTCTTTACATCTTTGATTGTGGGTAAAGCTCCAACCCCCTTAATGCCATAAAATCGAAAAAAAAAAAACAAATTTTGCGGCGCTTACTTTATGCAAAACTCATTTTTCCTTTTCTCAGCAGCAAGGATATGATAAAAATGGAAACGCCGAGTGAGATACAATATATAAACAGCCTCGGTATAACCAACGGACTATCGGTGGTAATGGAGCCATTCGCGGAGGATTACTTTTATCCGGTGTTGCCTATAATGGGATGGAAAGTGAGAATACGAGCCCACTCGGGTATAAACCACGTAAAGGGAAAAAATAAACTCTTCCATTAAAAATCTACCTTAACAAAATACTTATCACAAAGAATGAATCAATACGACGAATGTGCGATATACATTGTCATAAAGAACACTTAGAACACGAAGGTTAATCATGGGAATTTCAGTACTTGAGGGAAACTATCAGTTTAGAGCATGGAAAAAAGGCGAACTCCGCCAATTTTTTATGGAGACCCAGTTGATAAAATGGAAATTCCTTTCACCGGAATTTATTCTATACATCGCCAAGTATCTTTGGAAAATTTTTCACAAAATTTCGTAACAAAATGGCGGCGCTAAAGCTTGATTAAGTGAGTCATCTTTGTCTGATAGTGTCCTGCGGCCGGTGAGAGTTCTGCTCCAATTTGTTACCTGCAACGAAAAATCAAAATGGGTTCTTGATAAGATTTGCCTTCGAAATACTTTGGCAAATCGGAAAATATCGATTTTTAGCCAAATGGTGCATGGTTGTACAAAAATGGCATTTATGCATAAGTGGGGCATGACCCCAATTTCGATGGGAACATTTTTTTTTCGCCGTGACCTTGTTGATCCCATTATAGTAAGTGATATTACTTTGGGGAAGGCTGATATTTTCTATTAAGCGGTCTTCTCACTTTAGACTCTAAAAAAGTATATTTTTTAAATTAATAGGTTTATATTATAGATATTGATATAAAAGTTGTTACACTTGATAAATACACTTTCGGAGTACATAAAAATGGTTTTAAAAAATGTATTTATGTAACCCAAACAAACTTTAAACGCGTTTCTCTCGAAACAACGTTTTTCAACGACTTGTTGATAAAATCATCGAAACTACTGAACCGATCCGTATTAAATTTTAACCACACTGAGAAAAAAAGAATCGTTGAATGTGTGAAATGCATTTTGTCGTCTCGAAATTTTGTTGTTTTAACAGTTGCTCAGCGTGCTAAATAAGCTACAGTTCACACCACTATACGCCAATCAAAAATCAAGTTGAACGTATTTAAAGATACATTTTGTTAAACCAACTGAATATTGGATGGATGAACGAATTTTCTTTCTCAGTGCACATATTCTTTACAATTATAGCTGTAGCGCATGTAAAGCATTTTTTTTAATTTTGATATTTACTTTTTTTTTGCCAAAAACGGTGAAAAAACACGGTTTTTTTCGAAAATTCCCGCCATTTTGTTGTTTTTGCGTATATCAAGCATCGCATTATATACGCTATAGCCATTGACATACTGAATCTAAAACCGTTTGATTTTTTTGTTTCGGCTGATTCATCTCCGAGCCTTCATCAACAGCGCAGATCTACAATTTTTTAGAACATTTTTTTAACTACCATTTTCGTCTATAAATAGTGACTTACATAAATATATATTTTTTTAAATATATTTCGAAAGTGTATTTATTAAGTGTTACCACTATTATATCAATATCTATAATATGAACCTAACAAAAACAAATTCATGGAAATAGCCTTTTGTAGCGTTTAAAGTGAGAAGAGCCCTTAATTCCATAAGTTATGGGGTTTTGAAGTTCCCGGAAAACCGTGATAAGATAGGACATTTATCAACATTGCAACGCCTATATAGGAGCGGGGGGGGGGGGGGGTGCACAGAAAAAGCTTCCCCGATTACAATGCCGAAGAGAAATCGCGGCGGTCATCCCCCCATAAAAGTGATGGGCTTTTGAGTTTCTCAAAAATACGGGATAAAATAGGGCATTTCAATAGAAACAAATTGTGTTACCATATGAAATGAAAGTGAAAATTTATGGTGTGGAAAATCACTTTATTTATGCAAAAAATTCATGAAATAAAAAGCCACAATTATCAATACAAAAAAAGTGCCGAAAGTTCTGTGACAAAGAAAATAAAATGAGGACGCAAATTATAGTTTAAAGGTGTTACAAAATCACTGCGTCATTTGCAGAGAAGGGAAGTGTCCCAAGTGTGGCGGATTGGCGACGATAAACGCAAATAATTTAACGTGACGTTGCAACAGAAGATAGACAATAAAAACGGAAAAGAAAATATTCAAAAAAGGTGCAATTTCAAACGATCTTGAAGAACTGATACTTGGTTTAGAAATGCACATTGGGCTCCGAAAAATATGTTGGGGTTTGGGTATTAATCTTTGAGAAATAATACTTGGTTTATAAATGCACAATTGGCTCCGAAAAAATGTTTGTAGCAATGTATTTGCTAATAGATCCATATCGTGAAGAATATGCATAATTACAACAAAAAAAAATGTTTTCGGTGAAAACAAATCGCCGAAAATATTTTTTTTTTCGGAAAAATGTTGAGCACATGAAAAATTCCCTTTGCACTTCGATGCAAACTGTTGTGAAAAAAAATGTTAAGGTGATCCTATCACCAGGCTTCAATCCATAGGATTTTCATATTTTTTGTTGAGTTTCACTAAATATATTAATAATCGTCTCTGTAAAATTTCAGGGTCGGTTATCGATCTATTACAGAGAAAAAATATTAAAATTGCGTATTTTTGTTAAGGAATTCCGAGACGACACACAAAAACCCGTTTTCCGGTCCCTACGAAAGTGTATACAATAGTGGGAATCCGTCAGATTCTTAAAAATAATCAGATTTACATACTTAACACTTGTAGTAATCCAATGCTCTCCGAAAAATTACGCTTATTGACCTAATTTTAATGTAATATCGAGTTTAATTTGAACATCCGGTATTGGATATATTACCACTTGCTACGATAAAGAGACGTGACAGCAAGGTAACAGTTGACTGTAGCCCTGACCTCATCTCACTCATTCGAATTTTCACACATATTTAATTTTTAACCGACATATTTCGCCGACACAAATTTTCCACGCTTTTTACCAGTCGTGGCCCGAATATAATGCTTCATATTCCCCGCACCTGACATTATTTTGACACATCGACGTTGAAAAGCACGGAGGTTAAACTCGCCTGATTGAGTGAAAAGAGACGGAAATATCAAACCTCGAAATATTGCGTGGAATCGTTGGAATAACTATTTTTTCATTTTTATAATTAAATGTGAACATTGATTCAACAGTTTACACATGGAAAATTTTAGTTATTACAAATTTCTTTTTTTTTTCGCACATGTTAAAAATATAAATTGTACAAGTCTCAAGTATGATCAGTGGTATGACTAGTGTGAGGCGATAGGATTACATCAAGTCCACCGGTGACGAATTGGCGATGTAATGTTCAGGACGTCCCCGGACCAAGGTGACTCGCTTCATTCAGCTCCAGCGCCGCCATTATCTTACAAAATATTATTTAAAAAATTCGTAAAGATACTCAAAGATATGTAGAAAAAACGGCATTAAGGGGTTACCCCCACTTGCGATTTTGAAAAAATCGATTTTTTTATTGCATTTTTTTGAAGTATAAGGATCTGAGAATATGTCCTGAAAATTTCAAGTCGATCCGAACAAAATTGACTGAGATATGAGCGTTGAAAGAGAAGAATCCGCGTTGAAAGAGCGTTGAAGGAGAAACTTTAAACGCGTTTTTCTCAAAATGGCATTTCTGAAGTCGGTGACCAAGATTACTCGAACACTAATGAACCGATCTTCTTGAAATTTTGCAGGCTTATTTAAAACATAAAAATGTAGTCTTTAATCGTTCGATTTTTTTTTTTCGAAAAAAATGGCCGTTTTATAGCCAAAAAACGGCCGTTTTTTTTCGTTAAAATCGAACCATTAACTTTGACTGTCCGCTATTTTGTGAAAAATGAATATTTTTTAAAATCCTTCGATTAAAGACTAGTTTATACTTATATTTGACTAAATCCATCCGCATTTTTTTCTTCAGATGATCCACTTCGCCGCAATGTTGGTCACCGCAAACCATGTCTATAAAAACATTATTTCATTGACGGCCATTTGCCACTAAACAATGTAATATTTTTCAATAAAAAAATTACTGAAAGTTCTTCAAGATGTGTTCTTTAAGATGGTATATTGATCGATTAAAAAAGTTTTGTAGTTTTCTTTAAAAAAAATCATGAAAAAGGCCTTTTTTTGCGCTACAAGTGGAGGTAACGCCTCAAAGGGAATTTTCATTCTATCAACTGGGTATCCATAAAAAATTATCGAAATTCACCTCTTTGTCGGGCTCTAGACTGATAGCCTCCCCTAAGGCAGTACAGGCGCGCTATGGAATTAGCTAAAATAAATAAAGGTGAACAAAACAACGGTTAAGTAGCGTGTAAAAAAAATGCGGGTCAATGCCGAAATATTCATAACTTTCGAGCCATCAAGAATTCGATGAATATAAAAGACGCTGAAAATAATTGTATATTAAAAAGATCTATTGTGCAATATAAAAGCATGCCCAAGTCATGATAAACGAGGAAAATAATGGAAAAGCTCTTTAGCGAGGTCGTGGAAGCGAACCATTTAATTTCTAGTCTACCAATGATCGTTATCAAAGTAGAAAATGGAATCTTCGTTTCTCAGGTGACGATATTCAACGCTCGCGATTATCCGGACACCCAAAGTGGCTCCGTTGGCGAGGCACTGCTGTCACCTGCCACCGAGACATTCGTCCAGCTAGACGTGACGTCATTTTACAGCACTAATGACATTCGCAGCGTGTCCGTGGAGAAACGGAAGTGCATTTTTGAAGACGAACTTCCGGTCTTGTACGCCGGCTACACGTACAGCGACTGCCTCGTTGATTGTCGCGCTGCCGTTGTATGGGACACTTGTAACTGCAGGCCCTTTTACTTACCAAGACGTGGCGATGATCAATGTGAGTAAAAAAATTTACCTTTCTCTTCTTTCAGCTCTTATTTGTACAATTTAATTATTTTGAGTTAATCTATTTAATTCGTGATTTTTTTTATCGGTTTATATTATAGATATTGATATAAAAGTTGTTACACATAATAAATACACTATCGAAATACATCCAAATTTTTATTTATTTATTCAAGTCACTATCTGCAGACGAAAATGGTAGTTAAAAAAATGTCCTAAAAAAATTGTAGGTCGGCGCTGTTGATGAAATCTCGGAGCTGGATCACCCGGAACGAAAATATCAAACGTTTTTAAATTCAGTATGTTAATAGCTATAGTGCATGTCATACGATTTTTGATATATGCAAAAATAACAAAATGGCGGACATTTTTCGAAAAAACAAAAAAAAATCGTTTTTTTTTCACCGTTTTTGGCAGAAAAAAAAAGTAAATATCAAAATTTTAAAAATCCTCGATATGCGCTAGAGTTATAGTTGTAAAGAATATGTGGTTAAAATTTTATAAGGATCGGTTCCGTAGTTTCGAAGATTTCATCGACAAGGCGTCGAAAAACGTTGTTTGGAGAAAAATGGGTTTAAGGTAGTACGAGCGCGTAATCTTGATTTCGATAGATATTGTTCAAATTTTAACCAGACATTGTTCATATCATTATGCATGTTTGAGTGAAATTTCAGAACAGTCGACTATTTAGATTGGGAGATAATAGGTTTTAAAATTACAACTTTTAACACTGCGGGGTCTGCATTGGAATTTAGACAGAATAATTTTCCGTAAAAAATATTTGGCCCCTATAATAACAGAACATGTGGCAACACCGCATCGTTCAACGTATCCAATGACGTAAGATTGCGCGGCATATTTGAAATAATACCGCAACACAAATTTTTATTTGGAAGTAGATTTTTATGGAACAAAGTTTTTAACTATTTATGAATTAACCAACACTTTTATTTGTTAATGAAGATAACATTAGCAATATAAAATGTTAATATTTATAACGCAAATATTCATTTATGATAAAAGTTTTTAACTTTAGGAACACGATAATTTTTTTCTCGAAATATTGAACAATATTGTTCTGCGGTATTGCCATATGTCTTCTTATTATAGGGGATAAAAAATTTTTTATGGAAAATTATTCTGTCTAAATTTCAATGCAGACCCTGCAGTGTCAAGGGTTGCAATTTTAAAACCCATTATTTCCCAATCTAAATAGTCGACTGTTATGAAATTTTACTTAAACATGCATAATGATATGAACAATGTCTGGTTAAAATTTGAACAAAATGTATGGAAATCATGATTGCGCGCTCGTACTGCCTTAAGGGACTATACCAGTATGAACGCTGAAAATTTGGGTAATTTTCGGGAATTTTTTGGAAAAAAAGTCCTCAATTAAATGTTTCGGAAAATTAAGAATATATTTGGCTATATTTGACCTATATTACATCATTTTTTCATAGAAAAATATTGAGATCCAAGCGACTTATGCGCTGCCTTCGGAGGCGCGAAAAAAAGTTCCTTCACTGCTGACATGATTCCGGCCGATTGACTAGCTGAAACCGAAAAAGGAAAAAAGTCATTTAACTGGAAGGTATTTCCTGTACAATGACGTAGGATTTCCGAGAAATATCAAAATCTAACAAAATGGCGTAATTATGACAAAAAAGTCTGTTTTCTTGACAATAAAATGGTCGTTTTTTTTCAATGCCAAATCGTCTATTTTTATCCAATCAAAAATATCCTACGTCATTGTAGAGTAAATATATTCAAGAGTACTCAGTTCAAATTTCAAGTCAATCGGATAATTGCTCTTTGAGTTACAATGTCAGCAAATTTGAAAAATCTCATTTCGAGAAAAACGCGTTAAAGATTTAACTACCGATTTTTGCAAGATAATATGATTAGAGATACGGCCTCGAAATTTTGACAGGATATTCATGAAAGTATAAACTGTCGGAAAAGGCAAGAAACCGATTTTTTTAAAGTGTCACACTGGTATAGCCCCTTAAAGTTGTTTGAGTTACATAAATACATAAAAAACATTTTTTTATGTGTTTTGATAGTGTATTTATTAGGTCTAACAACTTTTATATCAATGTCTATAATATAAACCTATTAAAAAAATTCATGAACATAGCCTTTTTTTAGCGTCTAAAGTGAGAAAGATCGCTTAAGGGGCTAGGCAGCCAAAGGGATAAACAATGTACTGTATTTTTTTTTACTCGGTCCGAAGCTTGATTTTCGAACAAGAGTCGCAACATGTTCACAAGTAGAAAAATACGAAAGACGGAAACTTTCGGAATACCGAAAAAATCGAGTGTACGCAGAGACTTTTCGACTGCAGAGTCCTTAACTTTTGGAATTTTTCATCGAAGGCAGTAGTAAGAGGCAGTACTCGGAGAAGATGCAACTTTCCAAAAAATCTTTATTTTTCGATTTTTCGCTGCCTAGCCCCCTCAGTCAATTCTTCCAATTGCTCATTTGAATGAACTGCACAACGCTTTCTGTCTCAGATGCTTGTCAGTCTCCAAAATTCGCCATCTCCAATTTCGTTTTCATCGCTTATCATATTAATGTCATTTTTTTACGCCCTGAGTTTTTTTGCGGTAATTTTGTTTTTGACCTTTGATAATTGATGTAAATGTTATTTCGCATTCGTTATCCATCAATGATTTAATTCACGGTTGACTTTTAATATTTAATTTAATCTTGATTTTGCATTCGATACTGATCAGTTATTCAATTCACGTTTAATTGTCGTTTTCACACGAAACTTGGGTCTTTAAAATTTTTTAAATAAGGACATTCTTTTTTCGAAATCAGACAATCGGAAAATTTGCGACGTGAGAGACGCGATCTGTCTACGTGCGTACGAAGGTAAGGCGATTTTCGCAAATTTTTATTCGGACGAGCCAAAATTGTGTGCCTTTAAGGGGTATGCATAACCTTGAATTAAAAAAAAACAGATAGATTTTCAATATTTTTATTCGCCTCAGGCATTGGGATGATGAGGTCGATCTGTCGATCACAGATAGTGGATAGTCTTGACATGTCATCATTTTTTTTTAATTGCAAAATATATATAAACAACGTAATCATTGTAATTTAATCTCAGGACTGTAGCCTCCGCATGGCTCGGTCGCGGACATGATTCCGGTAACTAGATTCATCTGAAGTAAAAAATGGAAAAATATACTTTTAGTACACTGGTGAAGCGACAAACCCACCGAATACTTTTTCGAAATTTTAAAATTTGCATAAATTGCACTGTTTTTTTAAAAATGTCTATTTTCGACAAAAAATAACGACTTTAACCGTTTGTTGCTAACAAACGGAGGAACACATGAAAAAGTCATCCGGTCTGTCGATTGAATATGTTATAAAATATGTTCAGTCCAAATTTAAAGTAAATCGGACGATTAGATTTTGAGATATGACATACGCCAAATCGCAAAGTATACTTTCGAGATAAACTCAAGAGAAGAAAACGTACCAAATTCACTTTTTCCGTATACAATTTTCGTATAAATGTTTCGGTCTTCTCATTATCTTCGGTGGATCTTTATGGTTTCGGGTACGGGCAATACGAATACCCAGGTAGGGAATCAAAAGGCTGACGATGGAAACAAACTTGTGCGAGCGTTGTTTCACCGAGCCTGAGTGAGACAGACCTGGGCCAGGTTTCATTGCATCGTTTGGAGCAGCCTGGAACCAAGACTGGCTGCTTAGCCTAAACTCAGGGTTATTTCAAGCTTTATTCAGCCAGTGAATTTTAAGGCTAAAAAATCAAGGCTGGATGTAGGCTTGTTTCAGGTTGTGATAAAAAAAAAAAAATTTTAAATAATATTTTTTCTGTACTTTTCTGAAAAAAAAAATTAGCAATAAATTTGTCGGGTGCGAAGGCACGAAAAACGAAAGCGGAGGAGGCAGCTCAGAACATTTAAACATATTCGCTTATCGATATTTGTGAGGTACACAAAAAAGTTTTTTTCTCGTCACACACAGATTTCGTATATACTCACTCTCTGGAGTTTGCGTACACTCTGTGTATTACGTGTCCCATAAACAATAAATAAAATAAAGTATTGTGTTAAAAATATTTTTTATATATATTTTATAACAAATAATATAATGAATAATAAATATATATAACAAATAAAATGAATTCTTTACAAATTTATTAAATTTACCCCAATGTAGAATATAGAAAACTAAAAACAGGCCTCATATAGCCTCGAGAAGAGTTTGGGATTAGCCTGGTCATAGATGCTCGTGAAGACTTCATTAAGGCTCGTTTTGAACCTTGTTGTTTCGTCGTTTCAGGCTTAGTACATGCTTTTCTACCAGCCTTTGGTCAAGCCTGTGTGCAAGAGCCTGAAACCGCGTTATTGTTCAGAGGTTCAGCTAGGCCTGAAATCAGGCTAGTGCTCAGCCTGAATTAAAAAATGTGAGCCTTCCCAGGTAGAAATTGACTATGAAAAAAGGGCTCGCCAAGCTCTGAAACAAGAGCTGCCTCCTTCGCTTTCGTTTTTCGTGCCTTCGCATCCGACAAATTTATTGCTAATTTTTTTTTTCATGAAAGTACAGAAAAAATTTTATTTAAAATTTATTCTATTTTATCACAACCTGAAACAAGCCTACATCCAGCCTTGATTTTTTAGACTTAAAATTCACTGGCTGAATAAAGCTTGAAATAACCCTGAGTTTAGGCTAAGCAGCCAGTCTTGGTTCCAGGCTGCTCCAAACGATGCAATGAAACCTGGCCCAGGTCTGTCTCACTCAGGCTCGATGAGACAACGCTCGCACAAGTTTGTTTCCATCGTCAGCCTTTTGATTCCCTACCTGGGTTGTTTCAGAGCTTGGCGAGCCCTTTTTTCATCGTCAATCCCTACCTGGGTAGGACATTTATTGTGTTTTAGAATCGTTCGTTTTTCGTTATAAACATTTTAATTGTTATAGTCACGATTGTGACGAAGAAGTGGGGCCGGGATGAAATTCCGAACTTTGAATGCTCCGACCGTATAAAATTCCGGATTTTAATGTTCCAAAATTCAAGATGGGGCGGGGTTGAAATTCCGAACTTTGAATGGTCAGAACGCTCAAAACTCCGAAAGAATAGTACCCCGAAAGATCAAAACTCCGAAAGAATTTTACACGAAAGACCAAAACTCCGAAAATCTTAACACCGTCAAAATAATTCGCCTATGGAAGTTTTAAAAGTTTCAAAATTCTCAATAAATCGACGAATTATTACAAGATTTTTTTTTGTTGTTAAGAAGTGATTTTGCCTCAATTTTGAAATTTGTCTAGACAATGTTATACGTTCTACATCATTTACAGTCGACTGTGTAGACTTTCGCTGGCATGATATTGACATGAGGGCCGGGTTGAAATTCCGATCTTTGAATGCGCCGACGGTTTAAGTTAAAACCAAAAATTTCTATTTTTAATGTTCCGAAATTACAAGGTTCGTCAAGATTGTGCCAGCCAGTTTACACAGTTGACTGTAAATGATGTAGAAAACCAAAATTCCTATTTTTAATGTTCCGAAATTACAAGGTTCGTCAAGATTATGCCAGCAAAAGTCTACACAGTTGACTGTAAATGATGCAGAACGTATAACATTGTCTAGACAAATTTCAAAATTGACGTAAAATCACTTCTTAATAAAACAAAAATTCTTGAAATAATTTGTTGGTTTATTGAAAATTTTGAAACTTTTCAAACTTCCATAACCGAATTATTTTGACGGTGTTCGGATTTTCGGAGTTTTGGTCTTTCGTGTAAAATTCTTTCGGAGTTTTGATCTTTCGGGGTGGTATACTTTGGGAGTTTTCAGCGTTCTGATCATTCAACGTTCGGAATTTCAACCCGGCCACGTTCAGATTTTTGGAGTTTTGGTCTTTCGGGTAAAATTCTTTCGGAGTTTTGATCTTTCGGGGTAGTATTCTCTTTCGGAGTTTTGAGCGTTCTGATTTTGAGTTCGGAATTTCAATCCGGCCCCGAAAATGTGCATTTTGTATAAAAAAAGTTTAAAACAAAATATGTTTCTTTTTAAATTGACAATAAAAAATGTCTCTTTCATTTTTTTTTGTTAGCTCCATTAGCAATGGAGCTATGAACACGGAACATTTTTATGTGCAAAAGAAAAAGTGCATTTTGTAGAAAAAAAGTTTAAAACAAAATATGTTTCTTTTTAAATTGACAATAAAAAATGTCTTTTTCATTTTTTTTGTTAGCTCCATTAGCAATGGAGCTATGAACAAGGAACATTTTTATGAAAGAGACGGAACGATGAGTGAAAGGGATGAAACGATGAGTGAGAGGTGATGCGATTAATTCACGTCGCTTATATCTCCATTACTAATGGAGCTAGTAAAAAAATTAAACATCTTTTACTTAAAACTTCTATCTATGAAATGCACTCCTTCGTACGAACTGTTATTTGAAAAATTTACTTGTAAGAAAATGCCTTGGTGTATGGACTACTTGCTTGAGATAAAATCACAAATATTTTTCGTACCTTCAATCTACGATTCCTGCACGGTATAAAAATCAAACAGCCTGTTTGGACAAAGTCATATCAATGCCCTCAGAAACCATACAATGCACCGCGCAGCGCTAGAGCCGTAACGCAACGGGACGTTCTTGACCTGCTCCACTAAAATCGTCATAACTCGGTTAATTTTTGGAATTTTTGGAATTTTTGGAATCCAAAATCTTTGAACCAAATCAAAGTTAACACTCTACGCAGTAAGAAAACAAAATAAAGCAAAAATCAATTTTTTGAAATTCCAAGGTTATGCATACCCCTTAAAGAATGAGCGCTTGGTATTTACGATCGTCATTAATGTTGTTCCTTTCGTCCAAAGAAATATATTCGACGGTGTTGTCGGCGAAAGTCGAGGGTCTTGGGATAAATGCGACCCAATACGTGATGAATCCAGAAACTGAGAAGCTCTGCAAGGGATGCTGGCCAGCTTGCAATGACGTTAATTATTATCTCCGCAGTACTACGACCTATCTTGACAGGGGACTCTATCGCACGGAATTATTGTAATTTGGGTATGGAAAAATCGTCACCCTTCGAATGAAAGAGGCATTGAAAAAGTATCGATTGAAAGAGGGCCCTGAAAACAATAATCCAAAAGAATGCGGCCGGGTTGAAATGCCGCACTTTGAGTGATCAGAATGCTCAAAGCCCCAAAAGAATACTACCCCGAAAGATAAAAAAGTCCGAAAGAATTTTACACGAAAGACCAAAACTCTGAACATCGGAACACCGTCAAAATAATTCGGCTATGAAAGTTTTAAAAGTTTCGAAATTTTCAATAAATCGACGAATTATTTCACGAATTCTTTATCTATTAAAAAGTGGTTTTACGCCAATTTTGACATTTGTTTAGACAATGTTATACGTTCTACATTATTTACAGTCAACCGTGTAGACTTTCGCTGGCATGATCTTGACGAACCTTGTAATTTCGGAACATTAAAATTAGGAATTTTAAACCGTCGGCGCATTCAAAGTTCGGAATTTCTTAATAAAAAAATTCTTTAAATAATTTGTCGATTGATTGAAAGTTTTGAAATTTTTTAAACTTCCATAGCCGAATTATTTTGACGGTGTTCAGATTTTCGGAGTTTTGATCTTTCGTGTAAAATTCATTCGGAGTTTTGAGCGTTCTGATCATTCAAAGTTCGGAATTTCAACCCGGCCCCATCTTGAAATTGTGAATCGTCGGAGCATTCAAAGTTCCGAATTTCATCCCGGCCCCAAAATAATGAATTTCCGACTATTGTAGCGCGAGCACTACGCTGAAAAAAAACATGGTCAGACTAAATCCATCATTGAGAGACCAACGAAAAAATTGAAAAAAGATGAAATATTCTGTTATTTCCAGAATTATTTATTCCATCGGACTCAACGAATACTGGGAAGAATCATATATTTTAGCGTTCCGTCGCAATATTTTGTTGGCCACCTATGACTGACTAATTCCGTGTCGAATTCCGACAATTTTTTATGGATACCTCGTTGATAGAATGAAAATTCCTTTTCAGGGGACTTTATTCTACGTATATTGTTGTTACAAGATCCAAAAAATGTTAAGGGGGGAGGTCGGCATCTCCCCCTTAACATTTTTTTGGATTTGGGGGCGAGAAAAAGTAGCTGATTTTCATGTTTTTTTTAAAAAGAAAAGCTTTTTACACCATTTTTTAGATTTAGAGTATCTTTTATTACTATGTTTGGCTGTTACAAGGTATTCTTTTATTTATATATAAAAATGGCAAGGGAGACGCACAGTCATTTAAAAGGGTTGCGGCGGATGTTATCAGATGTCGTGAAACGTAGCGGCGGCGAGATTAATCTGAAAAAAAAACCAACGAAGATTTGTCATTCATTAACACTTATACGCAAAATATGGACCAAAAAAAAGTGAGAAATTTCGAAAATCGATGAAATGTAATGCTTTGAAACAAAAAGATAGAATTTTTTGAAAAACAGTTGCCACATATTGCATTAAAAAAATACGTTTTTTTTTCTAATTTTCAAAAAAATCAAGGTTCATGTTTGAGACAACAAGGCGAGAAAGATTTATACCGAATTTCATCAGAATCGGTCGATTAGTTTTTTAGCTATACGTCACGCCAGTTTCGAAAGTGTATTTTAGAAGACCGTGCGCTAACGTCCGCCAATTTTAAAGATCAATAGAAACAAAAAATATCATGTAACAGCCAAAAGTAGTAATAATGCATACCCTGAGTCTAAAAAATGGTGAAGAAATTTTTCGTTTAAAAAAAATCGTAAAAATCGGCAATTTTCTTCCTCGCCTAAAGGTATCTCGCCCCCTCTAAGTCATTAGGAGACAAATTGGCGATGTACTAATGTTCCCGACCGCAGGACATGACGAGACCAAAGTGACTCTCGTTTCCTCAAGCTCCAGGGCCGCAGTTAAATTACAAAATATTGTGAAAAAAATCGTAAAGCTACTCGAAGATATGTAAAACAAACGGCGCTAAACGAAATGTTCATTTTATCAACTGGGTATCCATAAAAAATAGCCGAATTTCACTTTTTTGCCGGGCCTCAGATTAGCAGCCTCCCTCAATCGAAAGGCGATATTTCGGCAATTTGTTCACGCACATCAGCTTCTTTCACGCGTACGGAGTTACGTGTTTTCTGAATGTGGAAGAAAAATCCAATAAGGGGTTAAACAAATTACGTAACGCCAAATTCCCCAATTTTCGACCCCCCCCCCAGCATGTTTCCATACACTGTAAAAACAAACGCGTTCTTTCAAGACGCTTCACGTGTGTAATCCTGTCGCCGTTTTCAACACGGCAACTCATGTGTTGATGTCGTAACGACACATTTTACGCGTGTTCTGTCAATACGCTTAAAGCGTGTTTTAGCAAGTTCAAAGCGTGTTGTTTCGATACACTTTAGGCGTGTAAACGCTTGTCGCCAATTTCAACATGTTTAAAGTGTGTCGATGGCTAAATGAACACACTTTTTGATGTGTACTTGTGGACGCTTGGGAATAACGTAAAAGACGTCACGTAGGCATACGTTTAAAAATAAATTTGAAAAAGGTTTCTCCGTTACTGGTGTTTTATTCCGATGGTTTACTACCATACTCGATGAGTTCCAGTCGTCCTGAAATCAATTCCTGCGAATAAATTTTATTGTCCATACCCGGTTTCGAACCTACCTAACCTAGTTACTTCTATACCTAATATACGTACGCTAACCATTGTGCTATCGGCTATACTTGCGGTTTTTCATCAAGAAACGGAATACATGGTACATTGAACGAGAAGAGTAATGAAGACATTTCACATTTTATGTATATATATATATATATGTGCGTGTGTGTCTACACCCAACGCGCATAAAATGTGAAATGTGAACAGAAATTTCCTTCACTACGAATAGGAAATTTCCTTTGCACTGGACAGAAAAATTCGTCCGCAAAGAATATAGAATTTTCTTTGCCCCGAACAAGAAATTTCTCTCACTTTGAACAGACAATTTTCTTTGCCCTCGACAGAAAAATTTGTCCGCACAGAAAACAAAAATTCCTTTGCCCCGTACAAGCACTTTTCTTCACTCCGAACAGAAAACTTTCTTAGCACTGGACAGAAAACTTGGTCCGCACAAAATGAAGAATTTGCTTTGCCCCGAACAAGAAATTTCTCTCACTCCATGCAGGTAATTTTCTTTGCCCTCGACAGAAAAATTTGTCCACACAGAAAAAAAAAATTCCTTTGCCCCGTACAAGCACTTCTCTTCACTCCGAACAGAAAACTTTCTTCGCACTGGACAGAAAACTTGGTCCGCACGAAATAAAGAATTTACTTTGCTCCGTACAACCAATTTTCTTCACTTCGAACAGACCATTTTCTTCGCACTGGACAGAAAAATTGGTCCGCACAGAAGAAAGAATTTTCTGTGCCTCGAAAAAGAAATTTCTCTCACTCCAACTGACAATTTTCTTTATCCCGAACAAGAAATTTCTCTCACTCCGAACAGACAATTTTCTTTGCCCTTGACAGAAAAATTTGTCCGCACAGAAAACAAAAATTTTGTTTGCCCTGTACAAGCAATTTCCTCCACTCGGGACAGAAAACTTTCTTTGCACTAGATAGAAAAATTGGCCCGCACAGAATAAAAAATTTCGATTGCCCCGAACAAGGAATTTCTTTCTCTCCGGACAGACAATTTTCCTTGCCCTAGACAAAAAAATTGGGACGCACAAAATAAAGAGTTTTCTTTGCCCCGAACAAGGAATTTACTCCACGCTGGCCAGAAAAGTTGGTCCGCAAAGAATTAAAAAGTTCATTTGCTCAGAACAAGGAATTTCTTTTACTCTGGACAGACAATTTTCTTTGCCCTGGACAGAAAAATTGGTCTGCACAAAATAAAGAATTTCCTTTGCCCCGAACAAAAAATGTACTCCTCTGGACAGAAAAGTTGGTCCGCTAAGAATTAAAAAGTTCATTTGCCCGGAACAATGAATTTCCTCCACTCCGCACAGAAAATTTTCTTCTCACTGAACAGAAAACTTGGTACGCATAGAATGAAATTTGCCCCTAAGAAGCACCTTTCTTCACTCTGGACAGAAACTTTTCTTAACAGCGAACAAAATATTGATCCGCACAAAATAAAAAAATTTCTTCGCAGCGAAACTCTACCAAAAAATTATTTTATATCTACGTTAATAAACTGAATGTTGCACCTCAGCAATGGTTTCACCGAGCACATTATTTCTTCATTCATGTATGTATATATAGGTGTGCACGACGAGCAAAAACGTATGTTTCGCTTTTAAAATAATACAATTCGCAATTGAAAAACTCTTTTGCAAGTCCGTGCATAACGTAGTGAGGTTATAAAGCCGCCATATTGTCATATCAACTCACTGAACACATGTTGTTTGTGGTACACGCGTGCAAGTGAGTTGTTTCACGACGCTTTGTGTCGTTCGGGTCGCGTGTACCTACACTAAGTGTGTTGTTTGAAAGAACATGGCTTGATTCGACACGCTTCATATGTGTTACATTAAGCGTGTTATACAGCAACATATTTAAAACGTGTTGTTACCACGAATGGTATAGAGAGTATTATTTCAACACGGTAAAATAAGTAAACCACGTTGTTTCAACGCGTTAACGAGGTCCTACACACGTTGTAGGCGTGTTGTGTGTAGCTTCAACACACCGACAACACGCTTATTTTTTACAGTGTATTCACCGCGAAAACTAGCATATTTCGGTCGTCACCGCGAAGACTAGCTTGTGTGATTTTCACTGTAAAAACTAGTGTAAAAGGAGTAAGTTTGAACCCTTAAGGATCTCATCGCTCGTACAATTTAACCAAAAAGAGTTTTGGTGAGAATTTAAAGTCCTTCGTGTTCAGGTAAAAATCTGGAAAAATAAACCATTAGTATTTTTTAAAAAATATGACAATTTTTTGCGTGATGACATTTTAATTGTATACTCGTTGCTTTTATTAAAATTTTGATAATAATTATCAATTAAAATCGATAGTAGTAATTTTTATAAAAAAATGATATCGAAATTATAAATGTAATGAACAATTTATTGTGATTTTCTATGAAGAAAAACAACGTTATTGAAAATATCATTCAACAAATGTACTGTGATCTTACAGATGGTTATCGTCGAATGTGTTTGAAAAATCTTGCTGATGTTCGATTGGAATTAAGGGAGACTTTGTCCTTGGAGTGCCATATTTCAGGTGTGTACATTTTATTTTTTTTAAAGGAAACGAGTAAAGCTTTTTGAGTGCGATTTTTTCTTGCCTTTATTCATGATATACAGAACGTTAAAAAAAATTTTTTAAACCAAAATGGCGGCCGTTGCAGCTCCGCGAAAACAGGTCCTCAAATCGCGGGAGGTAAACGGCTGACATCACTGCCCCCTCTTTGTTGATCTGAAAAACAAATTCAAAGCATATTATCAATCTGTGACCCTTTGGTCATGGAATGACGGATGGGTTTTTCGTTTAGTACAAATTTCGGAAAATGGCGGCAATTAAAAAAAAAAATCGAATTTTCGCGTTTTTTTCGCATAAAAAGATAAATAATAAATGCAAAAATGTATCTATCGAAAAAACGATCCGTCATTCCGTGAAGACATCTTTTCTGAGTATGCTCTCCAAATTTCAGGTCGATATGTTAATTACAGCGGTCAGGAGAATGTCAGCCATTTTAAAAAACGTGTTTTCGAGAAAAACGCGTTTAAAGTTTTGTAATGTGTTTACACAAATGTGTTTATAATTACCGCTAATCGGCAATGCCTGGTCCATAGAGGCATCCCTCCTCTTCTTCTTGCTGCTCATGTTGAGCCGCTAACATCTGCCGCTGCATTTCAAGGACAAAGTCTCCCTTAAACCTCTGTCAAGCATGGCCTGTAGATCTTTTATCTTTCTTGGTGCAAGAGGCAATTTTTTATCTGACGTCTGTTTTAATTGGAACATTCGAACATCATCCATGTTTTTGTTTTTTTCAAAGATTTTCACTTCTCGTCCTTCTTGGTAAAAATCATATTTAACGTGGATTGTATCGACGTAAGGTTGAACGGATATTTCCCGAATACTAGCAATTTTAATTGAAGTCCAATTGAAGTTTTTTGAGAGGTCTAAAAAATCGTAAATTTCTAATTGCGGTCAAAGGAATTGGAGTAAAAAAAAAGAGGCAAGGCGTAAAAAAGCCTGGCAGGAAAGTCGGAAATAATTTTCGCGGTGAATATTGAAATCTGCTTCTTTTCGTGGTGAAAACCGAAACGTGCTAGTTTTCGCGTTAAATGTCGAAAGGTGGCAGTTTTCGTAGCGAAAATCGAAACTTGCTAGTTTTCGTGTCGGAAGCCGAAACATGCTTAGTTTTCGCGGTGATATCAAACGTGCTTGTTTTCGTAAGAATTATGAAACATGCTACTTTTCGTAAGCAGCGTCGATGTGTACTTTCAAGAAATATAAAAAACGATTTTTTTTTTTCAATTCTTGCTCGAGGTAAGTGGGAAAGCGGGAAAGCTACTTTGCAAATTTTTGCTCACTGGTTTTCCCCCTTAAATTACATTTCGTATGCAAAGCTGTCAACTTTCCGCGGTAAAATTGCGCGCGAGTTTTAAATTCAAAACTTGAACATGCAGAAATTTTGCTATTTTTGGCAGTTCAAAAATAGCAAATTGCGTTACGTAATTTGCGTACGCTCCCTGACAAGGACACTTTAGTGTCCTCCTCCGATTGTGTTGAACCTTTTTTATGTGGAAGAATATCAAAAACTAAGAGACACGTATTTTTTTTTATCGGCGGAAAAACGGTTTTAAGGGGTGAAACGCACCCACAAAAATGGGGATGTTTTTCGTTTTTCGTCGATAACGTTTAAAGGACACGAGATATAAAAAGATTTCAAATTGCAACAACGTTTATTTTCTTGTGTACTATACATTGGAGATGAGAACGATAACGTTATCGACGAAAAACGAAAACCACCCCCATTTTCAAGGGTGCGTTTCACCCCTTAAAACCGTTTTTTCGCCGATGAAAAAAAATACGTGTCTCTTAGTTTTTGATACTCTGTCACACAAAAAAGTTTCAACGAAATCGGAGAAAGATACCAAAGTGATGTTCCTTGTGAGTAAGGACTGACGACGATGATGCTTGAAGGAACAACGTTTGGCTGGAGAACCAGAGCATCGTTCACATTTTTTTCACGAAACACGGGAGCGTGAGGTTGCGACAAGAGTCCTCATACTATTGGTACGAGCTTCTCAGTAAGTACGAGACGACTCTTTTACTCCACGCCGTTTTTTTTTTCTTTTTTTTTTGTCGCGTATCTTGTTGCTCCCCGCGCGAAACAATTTTCCGATAAAATTCTCATCGGATGTTTCGCATTACCCCCGTTTTGTTTTCCCGCCTTCAGGCAATATCGGGGGAATCTGCGGGGTCTTTATCGGCTTCAGTCTGATAAGCGTCGTGGAATTCTTGTACTTTGCGCTCCGTATGATACACGAATTCTGTCGGGGCAAGACGGAAACTATCAGGATGGAAAGTAAAAGCGACACGGCGACGAGGAGAACTCGAACTGGCACAAAGTGGAGAACGAGAGGGGACGCGAAACGTTTCGCCGGAACTCTTTATTGGAATGAATTCTTGCCGCACAGAACTGCGACGCTCTACGATGCAAAGATCCAACGCTTTCGAGTGCAAAAATACTGACTTTCGAGGATTCCCATTATTCCGTCCAACGCACGGGAGAAAAGCTCTCGAAGTTATCGTCGAATTGGAAAGAAAAATCTGCTGGATAATAGTTGAATTAAGAAATATTATTTTATAATCAATTATATTTTTTTTTACTATTATTGTAGAATATTTTTATTTATATGTGAATGTCGAAGATGTGCTGTTTGATGATCGAGATTATTTTATAATCAAGGATTATTTGTTACTATTGTTATTGAACATTTTTATTTATCCGTGAATGTCTATGATGCGTTGGGTGCGTATTTTTATTCAACATCCAAATGAAGTACAAATTCAAGATGAATCCCCTGGTTGCTCTCGCTGCTGATGAATACCCGTGCGGAAAACTGATTGGGCATCCCCAATAAAAATGAGGGCCTTTCATGGCTTCCCTAGTGCTTTCCCTAGTAGGGATTTCTACAAGGGGCCCAGACTTGGCCATTGTCGGGATAAACCTGTAGGGATTTCCACAATAGGACCCGACTTGGCCGTTATGGGGATAAACCTGTAGGGATGTCCACAATAGGACCCGACTTGGCCATTATAGGGATAAACCTGTAGGGATTTCCACAATAGGCCCAGACTTGGCCAGTATCGGGATAAACCTGTAGGGATTTCCACAATAGGCCCAGATCTGACTATTATAGCGATAAATCAGTATAAATAGCTTAGGTTAGCTACATGGTTGATGGTATTTCAATTATTCAAATCGATTATATACATCGATCGAATAATATTATCGAATGCAAATTGGGAAAAGGCGTAAGGGCATTAGCAAATAAAAAATCAACGATGAACACAAATATGCAGACAAACATCAGGCAGTATTTATTTATCAAATTAAAGAAACCTTTTACATAGATACAAACAAGTACTCATGGGTTCTCTCATACATGGAGTAATGCTAGCGCATAAGTGTGAACAGTCCCAACCGGTTTTCTCGACATTTTTATAGCAACTAATTTCCGCTCGATACTCATCATAGGGAAAATTATTTCTTCTGAAGACTTCGCTGATATTTCCCATTCATAAACTTTATCTGACTGTGTAGGATAAGTAAATAAATTGGTCTTTGTTTTCCAGATCTTTCCCTCAATGGAAATAGATTCTAGTGATTCAGTAGACCCATATATTTTTTTTATTTCTACTACACATCCATTCCTTAGAATGGATTATTTTTTGTATTAATTTTGTCATGGCAGTTTGTCATAAAGGCTCACATGCAAATACGCAATTACATTTCTTCGCGCGCACACATACATACACATGTACTCACGCCTACACCTATGCACATGAACAATTACATAAAAACAAATACAGATTTACCCTGACGCATTTAACATACACGTATATCCACTGATACGGATATTTTATGGCGCTGAAATGGTTATGATGAGGCGCCGTTGAGGCATTTTCAGGGCGCTAAAATGGTTTTGATGAGGCGCCATTGAGGCAACTCATAAGGCCCCGGTCGTTGCGCCTTTAATGGCCCTTGTTGACAAAGTGTGACCGGCCGCTAACGGCCTTCATGTGGCTTTCAGATTAGGGCCCGAATAAAGTTAGGGGAATATTATTGGGGCCCGATCACAGCCCCAACTCAATTTCCGCACGGGTATATAGACAGGGTGATTCACATCTATCAGGGTTCTCTTTGAGAGCACATAGGGTGTGTTATTTCAAGCAAAATGCTTTTTTATATTTCGTGCGACAAAAATGTACCCAGATATTCGCGTTAAGTATGTTGAACGCGAATATCTCGGGCAGTTGTTGTGACGCGACATTAGAAAACAGGATTTGCTCGTAATTACATACCCTACATGCTCATCAAGGGAACTCTAATCGTTTATATATATAGATACGGACTGACCCATTTCAATCTTACACCTGATTTATTTTGAAAAATACTGCTCCGATCAAATATTGAGTATAATAAAGCTGTTGGTGTTTGAAGCTGGACGTTTAAAAAAATCTTTTGCGGTCCAAAATTCGATACGGCAACGGTAAGATGGCTGAGATGATTTTAAAAAATGGGATCATGACTGTTCTTTCACCAAAAAAATGTCAGGCCAAAACTAGTAACTTTTGCAGGAAATTCTTTTTTGGCTACGATCATAATTTTTAGGTTAGAACCTCATTTTTATTATTTTCGTGCTATCAAGATTGTACCACAAAGTCTTCAACATCCCTAGTGTAAGTGCGCGTGTGTGCGTGGGTCTGAGTTTATTTGAGTTTGTTTGGGTTTGTTCGATAACCGAAGCAAATCCAAACAAGCATTAGGTCTCTGCGACGCGTCGCTTCTGTCAGCAAACAAACCCAAACAAACTCAAATGCACACTTATACTTGGGTTTGTTTGATAACGGAAGTGACGAGCCGCAGAGACCTGATCCTTGTTTAGGTTATCGAAGAAGTCCAAACGAACGCAAACAACTTCACAACCACTCACACATGCCCATTTACACTAGGGATGTTTGAAGACTTCACCTCTTCATGGTACATTCTGGATAGCTGCAAAAGAAGTAAATGGTGTTCTAACCTGAAAATTATGAACGTTATAACAAAAATGTCCTACAAAAGTTGTTAGTTTTGGCCTCACAAATTTTTCAGTGAAAAAAGTCATGTTCGAGTTTTAAAAAAACATGTCGGCCATCTTAACGTCGCCATATTGAATTTTGGACGAAAAATTTGTTTTTTTTTCAACGTCCCCCTTTGCGCCCCAAAAGTTTGATTATACATAATACTTGATCGGTGCTGTATTTTTCGGGATAAATCAGGTGTAAGATTAAAATGGGACACCCGGTATACAGGGTGTCCTGTTGTAAATGGATAATCCTACAACTGCTGGTAGGTCAGATCATGTCCTAATACATGCTGGAATTTCAGTTTAGTAAAAGTCCCACAGTTCCCGAGATTAAAATCGTCTGCATTTGGTTTTTCACATGCCATTCTACAAATGATAACTTTTTTTGACCCGGTAAAAAAAATACTCTTGATTATTCGTTTTATCTAGAGAAGTCTTCTTTTTATCCTTAAATGTTGAAGAAACTTTATGAAAAAGAATCGTATGCAGAATTTTCATACAAACCAATTCGAACATCTGACTTTGAAAAACCCCGTAATCGGACAAAATTAGCAGAAGGCCAGTTTTTTGACAGGTGATTTTGTAGGTGGCGCGAGTGCTAAATCCAAGTTTGCCTAAAAATCGGGGTGCAGGGTTTTTTTTGGGGTTGAAGGGGGATGGGGGTGGATGGATGCCAAACTACAACCCCTACGAGGTCGGCGCCGGTAGACAAAATTTTCAGAAAAATCCGGGCTTTAGTTTTGTCTACAGCGCCATAGTTGTGGAAGTTCATTTTGGGGGAGAAAAAGTGGGGTGAAATTTTGAAAAATCAGTTTTAAATCAATAACTCTTTAGGAAAAATTCGTACACTTTTTGTTCAAACGGGAACGTTGTAGCCCTCGAAAAGACGCGCCAATCGAGTATTTGATCTTCACTCTTCAATAATATCTTCACCCCAAAAAATGCTTGAAATACGAACAAAAATTGTTTATTGAATAACTCAAAAACAATCGATTTTTCGGGCATGGTTTAAATTTACGAAATGTAGAGAATAATTTTCTCGATGTTTTCGTTTCTATGAACCACATTTGAATTTTGCTTTTTCCATCCCTTCTCGGGAGTTGAAAATTAAATATGAAATGCTGGGAAAACTATTGACCGCCCGAATTCGCCACCGTGGAACAATTTGTAGCTCGAAACCTTAGGTATATTTTTGTGCCCAGCGCCAAACTCGTATCTCTTTAATTTCAGTCAAAAGTTTTTCCAGAATTTCATCTTGAATTTTCAACCCCCGAGAGGGGTTGGAAAAAGGAAAATTCAAGGGTGGTCCATAGAAACAAAAATATCGAGAAAATGATTCTCTACATTTCGTGTATTTGTACCATCCCCGAAAAATCGATTGTTTTTGAGTTATTCAATAAACAATTTTTTGTTGATATTTCAACAATTTTTTTGGGGGTGAAGATATTATCGAAGAGGGTTGATCAAATACTCAACCGATCCGTCTTTTAAAGGGCTACAACGTTCCTATTTGGACAAAAATTGTATGCATTTTTCCTAAAGAGTTATCGAAATAAAACTGAATTTTCAAAATTTCACCCCACTTTTTCACCTCCAAAATGAACTTCTACGACTTTAGCGCTGTGGACAAAAATGAAGCCCGGATTTTTCTGGCATTAATCCGCCCCCATCCCCCTTCATCCCCTGAAAAACCCTACACCCCGATTTTTTGGCAAACTTGGATTTAACACCCGCGGCACCTACAGAATCAGTTGTCAAACACTACCCTTCTTCTATTTTTTTCCGATTCCAATATACAGGACGACTGTACTATATCGTGCCAATTACTCAAAAAAGTTGCTTAGTTCTTGTCGATTCGTATCATTTGTAGAAATGTCATGCGAAACCAAATTCAGATGATTTTTTTCAAAAAATTATATAAGCCCATAATCTCAAAAACCGTGGGAATTTTAACCCTTTGAGTGCACACCTCCGTCGCCAACCTATAAGTGCATATTGGGTCAATCTGACCCAAGGCGTTTTTCAAATCGTTGTATTCCGGTAAATATGCATTTTTTTGTATTATATTATCCACATTTTATGGCCCTAAATTTATCTTTTGACGAAAACGAAAGTTCAAAGCCAAAATATTCGTTCAAAGTGGGGCATACTTTGAAAAATACGCACTTACACGAAAAGAATCACTGGGTCAAAACGACCCAGAGTACACGTCGAAATGTTAATAAACTGAAATTCCAGTATATAGTAGGACATGATCTGACCTATCGACAGTTGCAAGATTATCCATCCATAACATGACACCCTGCATATAGATACTATATGCAGATACAATATTGACATTAATATAAAAAAAAATTATGTGAAGTGGTTTTCGCTTACCCGAATTTCATGTAAAGTAGTATTTACCTGATCGAATGTACAGGGTGTCCAATAGGAAGTTGCTGAAACTAATCGACTGTCATTTTAAAACACGTGCACAGAATCAGAAAAGCCAAATTGCTTTAAATAGAGGAAACTCTGCAGTTTTAAACGCACATAAATAAAACCCAGTCAAATATTTTTTACGTCAATTTATTACATCTTATAAAAATAACGAAAAAGTACAGTGATTAATGATAGATATTTTCGAAGTGCGTACTGTTAGATTGTGCACAAAAATCAATTCTCTTTTGAAAACTGTGAAAAACTGTGTCCAACATATCGTTCGTAATGCCGCGAACCACTTCCTGGATGGCCGCGATCAGTTCTTCTACTGTGCTGGGGTTTTTAGCGTAACAATGATCTTTAATATAACCCCACAAGAAAAAATCACAAGGGTTCAGGTCCGGTGAGTACGGGGGCCATTCTAGTCCGCCTTGAGCAAATTTAGGCTACCCCAGACCGATTACTCGAGTCCCATATACGCGATGAATAGCTTCAAACACCTCATGAGTCCGGTGCGGCCTCGCTCCATCTTGCATGAAGTAAAATTTTTTAACCAGTCCCCTCTTTTTTGCATAAGGAAAGAATTTCGTTTCCAAAAGCTGTTTGTAACTCTCTCCTGTTACCGTAGATTCCAAGAATTGCAAAGAAATTCCTTTTACTGAAATCGCTGCCCATGCCGTTACTTTCTGTGGATGAAGGGACTTCGCTAGCGATATGTTGGGATTTTCCGTTCCCCAAAACCGGTAATTTTGCTTGTTTCCGTACCCATTCATCCAAAAATGTGCTTCATCGGAATAAATAATCAATTTCTCATTAAGTTCTTCGGCTTCAAACATTCCCGTAATAGTGTTACAAAATTCGATGCGTTTCGTCATGGCATGTTCAGTTAACAATTGATGAGTGCTCATTTTATACGGATGAAACTTTTAAAAATATTTCAAAATGTTGTGTAATGATGATTTGGTTATTTTTAATGCTTGAGCAGCTTTCCGAATCGAATCATTTGGATTTTGTTTGAAATAATTCTCAACTTCGTTGATCTTCTCTGGTGTTGTCACCGTAACAGATGGACCTGGCAACTCGTGTCTACGGTCCTGGAGTGTACCATACTTCACGAAGTTATCGATTATCCTACAAAAATTAACGTAAAATTACTTCAATGCAGTTTAATTGAATTGAAACACAAGTTGTGTGACAGATGAATATGAATAAATATGCAATTCTTACCTTTTCAGAGTGTTTTCGCTGGCAACTCTATGTGTTCCAAACTTAGTACGAAACCCTCTATACGCATTACTATAAATTTTTCCCCTCGGGAAGAAGCACTCAATAAGATATACTTTTTCTTCCGTGGTGAGCTCACTCATTTTGACGCGCGCGTACTTGCTTCAACCGCGGCTGGAATAAAACTGCGTGGCCTCAGGTATGCGCCTTAGACAAAGGGACCCCTATTAAATTCATGGAGGGAAGGGACACTTATTTATATTTAGCAACTTCCTATTGGACACCCTGTATAATAAGCATTAATTTCACGTCGATTATCTTGTCTCAAACCGCGGTCTTTTTTCAAGCCTATGTCTCCATATAAATGAACAACACGTATACGTAGATAAACCCCAGGGTGTACGAGTCCTTCGATTGGAGCCCAGCCGATGCATGCGTCCAAGTTTGTTCCAGACACGGTGCATCAAACTTCCGACTAAAATGAAAGTGGGTATATAAAGCGATGAGCCTATCACTCCCCAGAGAGAAACATGCTCGTACAATAATCTCGCAGACGACGAATTTTGAAAGTTCGTTGCTTGCGTAGGCTCCCCTTTGATGAATGTATATATCCGCTTCTATAATCAAAGCCTTCAAGACGAGCTGGAAACTTGGCAGACTCACTCTCGAAACTTCCACTGCCCAATCCACCCCCACAGCAATAATTGATAATAAAACCTTGATTGCTGTTCTCCCACCATAATTTCCTTTTTCCCATGCGTCATTCCGCTGGCTCACGATCCCGGACGATTCTCAAAATTGAGTCAAAAAAATTATCACCCACGGGGTTATGAATTCTGTTTCGTTTTCATTCCAGCCAGCGAGATTACTCGCAAATGTACTTGGGTTAAGTGCTGGAATATGTATCTCGAATCCGGTTTTTTTTCGTGAAAACTGGGCACCGTCTCTGTCTCTCTCTCCTTCTCTCTCTCTCTCTCTCTCTCTCTCTCTCTCTCTCTCTCTCTCTCTCTCTCTCTCTCTCTTGAGCAGAGACCCGGGACTTTGTAGCACCCGGTCGAGTGTGCATTCGCGATACTGGCGTAGCATTATATGAACTCGCACGTCGGCACTTTGCCGAAGCTGAAGAGAACCGAGATGAGGACGGCCCCGGACTCCATACTCGCGCTCGCCATCGTCGAGATACGGAATTTCAAGTGACACCGGATGCAGATACCCGTATGTATAGTAGTACACGTACGAAGGGATATCAGAATACTATATATGTATATTGAACGAAGTAAATCTACTTCGCGCTCCATTTATGTGTATATATATGTATATATATATATATATATATATATATATATATATATATATATATATATATATATATATATATATGTATCTAAGTCGTCCGGAAGCTTCGTCGTCGACGTCATAAGCCTGAAAGTTAAACGACGAATCATACAAAGTTTTAGGTAGTAAAGTCTCTCGAAACTCGACGAATACCGATACGATATGCACTACCAATATACATACCTCCTATCGCCAAAACTCATTTCCCTCGGTCGAGCATAAAAAACAATGGCAAATTTTGACAAAGATAAAAATCTTTTAGTTGTTGAATTTCTTTGGATTAATGTTTTTTTCAATTTGATTCCATTAAAATTGTTTATCATTATTCTAAATAAATTGACCGAAATTAATTAGCGTATATTCTTCTCGTTTTTTTTTTCAAATATTCCATATGCAGTGTGCAAAAAAGGCTTTGGAATAGAATAAAAAGCTTGCTTTCGGACAAATGATGCAACTAAGGCACTGTTGAAATTTGCTATTTATCGTCGGCATAAGAAGAATGGATAAATTTGACGAAGATGCAAATCTTTTTTTGTTGATTTGTTTTGTTTATTATTTTTAATGGATTAAGGCCGGAGCCTGAATCAGAAAGTCCGAAAAATTGTTTTTTATTGTTTAAATCGAGACTTAAACTATCCAGGAATATATTTATAAAGTTACAATGCCAAAAGCAGAGAAGCGATTGATATTTCCTCCTATTAAAAACTTCGAAGCGCGATTTCTCCAGTTTTCATTTTCTCGATTTTCCTTTCAAATTGGCGAGCGTGATGGCAAAAAAACTGAACGACCTATTGAATCAAACCAACGTTTATTTTCCTCAGTATGAAAATCTCCTCTAAGTGAACTAAAAATTCGTTGAACAAGTCTTTTTAAATAATTTTTATAGCACGTTAAAGTGTTTTTTTTAACCCATTTTTTTTCAAACCTGCCTAAAGTCATAATTTCACGATTTTTTCAGCTTTTTCTTAATTCACCCGGAAGAAAAATACATGACAATTGCAAATTTTATTGGTTTTTTGTTTCCGTCAAGAATTACGAGCTGCATCATTTTCGCAGATTGGGGACTGCAGTGGGAAGACACACATGAAATAGACTGATAAATCTGCAATAATTTATTGTTTCCGGTTAAAAATATTTTTTTCAAACATTTCAAATGTACCTCAATGTTTACTGGACTCCCTTGTTTTTTTCCCTTCTAAAAAAAATCTCGAAAAAACTCCTTTTTGGACCTTCTAATTCGGGCTCCCGCCTTAAAGAGCATTACATTTTTCTTGTCATTCTGGGGGGTGCAATGATCGTCAAACCTTAAAAAAATCCAGATACAGTGTGCGAAAGAGCGTTTAGAATGAAAAAAGCTTGTTTTTTTGGCAAATTGTCGAACCGAGAATGGTGCGTTGCAGTTTGCTTTTCATCCAGCCGACTCGCGATCAATTCCCAATGAGTTCGCAAGCAGTACGAAAACTTTAGTGAAAGAATGAAAAATTTACGAGACGAAGAATAACACGAGTGTGTTTGCGAGGAATACGGTCGAGTACTCAATCGCTCGTCGATATGCTCGCGCGTACATCAATCGCGAAGGGCCAAAAGGGTTTCCGGGTCTCCGGAAATACTCAATTCCGTGCGCGATCGCCGAGAAAACGAGGAATCTCTCGAAGATGCCTCCCCGAACGACGATATCGGCCACAACGCGCGACAGTGTGCAAAGACCTTTCTACACGTGCACTTATGGATGAAGAAGTCTAGATAGCCGAGATAGATAAAGAATTCTATGTATGGTGACATCAGCGAACCGAGGGGGCGGTTCTTGAGAGGTAGTCAGCATCAACGTCGCGGGACTTGCGCCTTTTCGGTTTTGGTGAAATTCATGTATAGAAAATGGATCTGTATGTTGAGGATGGGAACGTCTCTGTTTCCGATCTCTTTCGTTTTATTTTATTTTATACGTACATATGTATATATGTATATATATAACTAGATGGTGAGATCAGATGTATGTGATCGGAATGCTACAGCATTCCTGAACCAGGCCACGTTTATTTTGTTTTATTTTCTCCCATTTTTTCCTCTCGACCGTCTCACCTCGGTCCCTCGCCAAACATATATACGCGGTTTGTCGTTCCTCGATCTATGAGGCATGTCCGGTGTCAGCATGAGGCGTCAAAAATATACTTTCCACAACTCGCGGAATGTAATGGTGCAAACGAGTTTGCTGAAATTCGGAACTACGACATCCATTCATTTTTGTTGTCTCTTTTTATCTTGAGTGCGTCTTCCTTCGGGGTGTATTTGGGCGCCAGGGAGGCTGAGGTCGTAACGACAAAACGGAACTTTGTCAAACGTCGAAGGAATGAAGGGCAGGACGACTAGGAGGAGGTAAAAGTAGGTATTAGTATCTTACCGATGTTATGCAATTGTGATGGGTGGACTTCTGTTTTTTGGGCTGATAGCTTATATGGTCAGAAGACGATGTTGGGACGACACCGTTCGTTTTTTTTTTACTTCGTCCGTCTGTTCGAGGGAAGTTGTTGTGAAAGCAGCTGAATCTTTATTACTGAACTTTCGACCCTCGAAAGTACAGGAAAAATGCAAATTTCCTTCTCAGGGATCTGCATGAGCTTGAAGTTTCAAGAACGGCTTATTTCGTTGCATACGAGCCTAGGGTCTTGACTTTAATTTGCAACAAAGGTTTTATCGAAATTTCGATGCATGAGAAGCAATTGACAAACCTGACAATGCTTACGATGCAATTGGCAGGTTTGACAAACCATAAGAAGCGATTGGCAGAATTGGCAACGCATAAGCGGCAATTGACAGAATCGACAACCTAAAAGAGGCAATTGACATAATTGACGACGCATAAGACGCAATTGACAGAATTGCCAACGCATGAGGGATAATTGACAGAATTAGCAACGTATAAAAGGTCATTGATAGAATTGACAGAATTAACAACGCGTAAAAGGCAATTGACAGAATTAACACCGCATCAAAGGGAATTGACAGAATTAACAACGCATAAAAGGCAATTGACAGAATTAACAACGCATCAAAGGGAACTGACAGAATTAACAACGTATCAAAGGGAATTGACAGAATTGACGACGCATGGGAGGCGATTGGCAGAGTTGAAAACGCATAACAGTCAACTGGCAGAATTGACAACGCATAGGAGGCAATTTACATAACTGACAACGCATGAAAGGCAATTGACAGAATTGACAGCGCATAAAAGGCAATTGACAGGATTAACAACGCATCAAAGGCAATTGACAGAATTAACAACGCATAAAAGGCAATTGACAAAATTGACGACGCATGAGGGTCGATTGGCAAAGTTGAAAATGCGTACCAGCCAACTGGCAGAATTGACATTGCATAGGAGGACGTTGACATCATTGACAGCGCATGAGAGGCAATTGACAGAATCGAAAACCTATAAGAGGCAATTGACAGAATTGACAACGCATAAGACGCAATTGACAGAATTGCCAACGCATGAGACGCAATTGACAGAATTAACAACGTATAAAAGGTCATTGACAGTATTGACAGAATTAACAACGCATCAACGGCAATTGGCAGAATAAACAACGCATAGAAGGCAATTGACAGAATTGACGACGCATGAGAAGCGATGGGCAGAGTTTAAAACGCATAACAGCTAACTGTCAGAAATAACAACGCATAGGAGACAATTGACATCATTGACAACGCATGAGAGACAATTGACAGAATCGATAACCTATTAGAGGCAATTGACAGAATTGCCAACGCATGAGACGCAATTGACAGAATTAACAACGTATAAAAGGTCATTGACAGAATTGACAGAATTAGCAACGCATAAAAGGCAATTGACAGAATTAACAACGCATCAATGGCAATTGGCAGCGTTAACAACGCATAAAAGGAAATTGACAGAATTGACGACGCATGAGAGGCGATCGACAGAGTTAAAAACGCATAACAGCCAACTGGCAGAAATAACAACGCATAGAAGACAATTGACATCATTGACAACGCATAAGAGGCAATTGACAAAATTAAATAAATACGAGACAATTGACCACGCATAAACGGCAACTGACAGAATTGATAGCGCATGATAAGATGTAAGTGACAGACGAGAATTGACAGAAAATTCAGAGTTTGAAGTCAGTCAATACGCATATAATGTTAATTACGTGTTTGACAACAAACATGTATATATTCTACTTAGGGGTTTTTTACCTCAATGTTTCTCGATAAATTGTGACGATCGTTTCGAAAAAAAAACCCTGAACAAAATGATATACACATATGTATGTTTTTCTTAAATATATATTTATCAATTATCATTTACAATAATCGTGGTATGATTTCACATTATAAACAATCATACGATTAATACGCTTTTCGATACGCTCGTTCGTATTGCTTACATAATATTATGTGTATGTATCGATTTATTTATATATATATATATGTATACATATGCATATGTGGCGGCGAGCTTTCGTCATGCGTCAGAGACGAGTGATTCCGTTTCACAAGCAAAACAAATCGAGAAACATAGACTCACTTAATTTTCAGGCGCCACCACTGTCTCAATGCAAAAAAATCGAACGTCGTTGCGCCGGAATTGGGTGAGTGCGCGCGTGCGTGTACGCGTGTGCTTTTCTTCCCATTCAAACGCGGGAGTGAACCGTGAAAAAGTGGATAATTCAAAAAAACACGCAATCGTTGACTGTGAAAACTGAAAAATAACGCGACGGAAAAATCTCTCGGCGGAACGATGGGAATGCGTCCTATTTTTTTTTTCTCTTTTTATCGGCTCGCTGTTTCCGTCGGTACACAAAAAAAGGCAGAGCTTTCTCGCACACCCTCCATCTTTATTCATTTTGCCCTTCCTCTCTCGTCCTCTCTCTCTTTCTCTCTCTCTCTCTCTCTCTCTCTCTCTCTCTCTCTCTCTCTCTCTCTCTCTCTCTCTCCCTCTCTCTCTCTCGCTCCTTCAGTCGCAATCCCTCTTCACGAACAGGTTACATTGTTCGCATTTTATTTTGTCTAGGATTACTTTTTTCGAGTGCAAATCTGATAGAGTCATTCTCTTCATTCGTTGCATGTGACGCTCGGATACGCACGGGCAAGATATATAAAGTGTCGAATCGTCGTTTCGTTGATGAAAAAAAATCGCGAGACCCGCGAATACGAAACGTCATTGGAAAACTCGTTCGTTACGTCGAATTGAACTCGATCGTTCGCGAGTAAATTTGATATTCGACAAAATGACTTTATCGAGAAAAATCGTTCTCGTTAATCGGCTTGTGTGCATCGTGGCGAGTGATTTTCGTTGAAGCATTCTTTCGTCGGGATGTGAAGGGTGATTAAAGTCGCAAAAGTCGACGTAATGTTTCGAAATTGGATCGTGAAAAAGTTAAATTTTCGATTGACATGTTTGGAAAAAAATCACTTTTTTTTTATTTCGCGAAGTTTTGCGTGTGGGGGAGAGAGAGTGAGAGAGAGAGAGAGAGAATTTCGATGATTTTTCTGTCGAATAAAATGATAAATTTTCTATAAAAATTCTCACGTGAACTTCGATCCGATCAACACGATATATTAATTACGATTCAATCGTTATTCGGACTATGCGAGTATTTAGCTGAGCTTACAATATCGTACATTACGTATTATCGAGATAACAAGAAGGAACGTCATCATATTTACATATAAAAATATATCATATCACGAACGATCGTTGCTTAAATTATGTTTATTTATTTTAATGGATAAAACATTTTTTTCTCGTGTTTTCGTATATGTATATTGATTTACCTACTATATATACATTATCGTAGATTCCTCTTCCCGCATGATACGTTTTTTTTTCCACCCTCAAACTCGATCACATTTTTTCCCCATTCATTCGCTTCTCTTTATGTGCTTTATCTTACATATTCTCGCTCTTACATCAGTTCGATAGACAAAAGACGAGGAGAGAAAAAAAAACACAGAGATAGAATTTTCAGTGATTTGTTGAAACGAATTTACAATTGGAAACGTTACGTTGGATCGAAAAACTCTTGTTTTTATTATTTATTTTGCGAATCCTTGTGTTTTTCGATATACTTCAAATTCGTTGAGAACGACGAGAGTAATTTTCATTTTCGTTTAAGTTATGAATACTTGGTATGGGTAAATTCCGAAGAATTTGTTTTTTTCTCTCCACCAGGCAATCCTTTTGGTCGCACTGATGTGTGTATGCATGTGTGTGTGTGTGTGTACGTGTCCGTGGATTATTATTATTGTGTATGTAATAAGGTACTAAATTTCCGTACGATTTTCGTCAAAGAAATTTCTTCATTTTCCTTCAACGACGAGATATAAATAATTAATTTCCGTAAGACTTTTTTTTTAATCGTGTCTTCTTTTGGTTCTGCTTCTTCGCAAATGTTATTCATAGCACCTCTGGGTGTTGAGTTTTATTTTTGTTTCCCTTTGGTTCGTCGATGATGATGATGATGAAGGTTTGATTGTATTAGGGAATATCGATCAACCTCTACAGATATGAGCGAATGTTCAGGACCGTAGATTTAAAAAAAATGCACACACGATTGAAATGAAAATTCGTCGATGGTGGCGATGCCCAATCGTGAGTTTTTCGTCAATGGGGTGTATCCTATGATTTCGAGGCGATTTTTTGCTACGTTTCTTTTTTTTTCATAAGTATTTCGACAAAAAGTCTTGTTTTATTTCGTATGGGTTTTATTTACCTCGATAAAAAGACCGAACTATTTTTATGCGTTTGAGATCGTATACTCGAGGCATATGGATCTTTCACAGATGTACTTTTCATGCTCATTCATTCGTTTAAAATCATTTGTTAAATTATTTAACTTCGTACTTTGCTTTTCGATTTTATTTTCCTTAAATATCAAACTCCTGTGATGCCTTGATGCAATTTTAATTGTATGGTTTCGGTTGAGGGTTGAACATTTTCCAATATGCAATAGGCTCGCACACACACATACACGCATATATATATATATATATATATATATATATATATATATATATATATATATATATATATATATATATATTAGAGTGGCCCAAATTTGAGCTTTATTTTTTTCCTTTTTCTCACCATCCGGATATCTTCTTTAAAGAGAAACAAAAAATTATCACGAAGTCTGCGAGTGGTCAAACAATTTTTAGAGGTCGCTTAAGCGTCCCGAAAATTCAAATTTTCATTAAAAAATCGATTTTTTTTTCGTTTACTTATCACCATAAATTTTACGCTTTATAATTTTTAAATTAACCTCGCGAAAGGTCCAGCCGGTCAATGAATATTTAGTGGTCGCTCAAGAGCTTAGAAATTTCCAAATCACGCCAATTTGTTTTTTATTCATCTCACTCATAAATTTGACGCTTTGTAAAGTTATCAAAACAATTAATCGTTATTCTTTGGAAACAGATTTTTCAAAGTTACCTCACACTACTAACACAAGAATTAAAAACTTTGTTCTCATAACATAATTCTTTAAAGCTCTTGTCGGTAAACAAAATTATTAGGTCCGTCGTTTTATCGAGCTAGAAGTGTGAGGTAAATTGAAAAAGTTCGTTTCTTGAGAAAAAAAAGGATAAGTTGTTTTGAAAATTTTACAAACTGTTGAATTTATGAGTGAGAAGAGAAAAAAAATCGCGACCAATGGGAATTTCGAAGCTCTTGAGCTTTTGCGAGCTTAATTTGAAAACCATGAAGCGTAAAATTCATAGGTGAGAAGTGAACGAAAAAAAAATCGTTTTTTTTTAAAAGAAAACTTGCATTTTTGGGAGGCTTCAGCGACCTCTAAATATTTTTCGACCGCTTGCAGATTGCGCGACAATTTTTTTTTCCTTCAAAGAAGATAATTGGATGGCGAGAAAAAGGAAAAAAATAGAGCTGAAATTTGGGCCACCCTAATATATATGTAGGGTGACCCTATTAGGGTTCCCTTGGTGATCATGTAGGGTATGTTCGTTGCGAGCAAAATCCTTTTTTTTTAATGTCGCGCGACAAAAATTCGACGAGATATAACACAGTAGTTGCTCACGCAAGTTTTTTTGTTGTTCAATTATTAAAGTCGTATCTCAGTCAGCCTAGTGTGAACACCCATTTTCAAGGTAATTTTTTTCGGAATTTAATTTACAGAAACGATTAAATCTGCAGTGTTAGTATTTTACAGTTATATTTATGCATAATTGAAGTAACATCTCAATTTTTTTGAAAGCATTTTATCATCATTTATTCATGTTGCGAAATTTTTTCATCGTCGGGCGTAACGCTATTGTGGCTATCCTTGTCATCTGAAACAATCGATTTTTCAAAATTCTACCCTTTACGAATGGGTTTTTCGTTCGGCCTGCCATAGTTTTTTATTGCTTTCTAAATACTATTTTCCTGGGACGCGAGAAGTGAATTTTTTATTGAAAAAAGTCAAAGTACCCACTCTTTAAACGCCACTATTTCGTAAATTTTTCAAAATTTTTTTTATCAGAAGGCTGAACGATAACTACATTCGTAGAGAGAATTAAAAAAAAATCGTTTGTTTCAGATGACAAGGACGGCCGCAATCACAACGCCCGACGATATAAAAGTTGTCGCGCCTTGATCTGCGCAACATCAAGTATCATGTACAATTTTGAATAAAGTGTTTTGAAAAAAATTAAGATGTTACTTCAAACATGTATAAATTTCACAATTATATGTATAAATATCAATGTGAAATAGTAACACTGTAGATTTGACCGTTTCTCTAAATTCAATTCTCAAAGAATCACCTTGAAAATGGGCGTTCGCACTAAAATACAGCCTTAAGGGTATACATCTACCTAGAGGCCTGAAAAATGGCTAAATTCCGATTTTTTTTCCGGGAAACGGTGGGTGAAGGAACAACGCATTTTTTTTAACACAAAGGTACGTGTATGGAGAGCCTTTAAAAAAACATACAGAAAAACAACAAAAACATGGCCGCCGGCAGATGATACTTTTTTTCGCGACGTTTAGCGGTGGACACTCTCCAGCTTAAACGGTCCATCCGAAATCTAAAAACCAAACGGGTTATTCAAGTTAACAATAAAAACGTGTTGTTAACGATCGTCGATTTTTAGAATAATTTTTTTTAACAACGTGGGGACCAATTAAAACTCAAGCATACAAAACCCATAAAAAAGGTCATCATTATTGCCTAACTATTAAAAAATAACGATCGATTTTACAAAAGTGAGATCGTCAACCACCTTCAAATATTTGTCAGCGTATCTCCTGTAAATATGAAAACCATCGATCATGTGGTTTTCGAAATATCATGTCCACCGAGTAGCTCGTTGAATTTTAACAATATTCCGATGAAATTTTTAGGGAATATAGCTAAAAGTGGATACTATCGACAAAAAATATTTTCGGAAAATGCAATATTTTGATCCACCTAGGTAGATGTATCCCGTTAAATAATAGACGAAAATTATTGAATGATATTATCCATTTTCAAAGTGAATCTTCGCGTTCATTTTTTTTACCGGAAGAAAAAATGTAACGAAAAAATTTACTCGTCTAAAGGTGGAATTGGAAGTCGCGCTCGATCCGGCTCCCACGTACGGCGCGTCAGCAACTACTGTGCCATTGCTGACTACTTGGTCTTTGAACGCGAATATCGCGGCCAATTTTTGTCGCACGATATTTCAAAAAAAGCGTCTGGCCCGCAATGACACGCCCTATATGCTTATCGTTGTGGATCACCCTGTACATATACAGGGTGTTTGGCGCATGGGCCGACACAATTTTTTGAGGGATTGGGGGGAGGTCGTTTGCTATTTTTTTCACCCTTAGACCCTATGTCCTAAGTGTCACGGTAATTGAGATATGATTTCTTTTCGTTTTTTCAAATACTCGAAATTTCGCCTTTAAATCGTCGTAACTTTTTTATTTGTGGTTATAATGGCACGAAATAACTTTTGTTGTATTCTGCAATGTATGCTTATTATAAATAAACCATTATTTGATACAATTGGTTTTAAGGGAGTGACTCTTGATTTTCCAGTCTTGAAAATGTGTAAATGTATGAAAAATGTCAACTTCTCAATTCATTATAAAAAAAACTTTTTCTCCTTGTTTTGACCATATAATGAATGATTTCTATGACGTGTAGCATACCGATGGAAAGGATATAAACTAGAGAACTTTAAAAAAACAAAGCTAAGTTCAAAATAGCTTTTAGTATTTTTGTAATGAGCTGAGAAGTTGACATTTTTTTATACATTCACGTATTTTGAAGACTTTGGAAGATCACGAGTCATTTTCTTAAAATCAATTGTATCAAATAATGATTTATTTATAATATTTCATTTTCAAACATATTTCAAGTATCCTGCAATATATTTCAAACATATATTGCGGGATACTAGGGATGTAAAGATACTTGTTTTGGCCGATACGATACCGATACCGATACAATTTACGAGAAAACTTGACATAATGAAAATTGTTCTTTTTGTACACTGACCAATGACCTAAACATAAAAAAAGTTATTTAAGGCCTTAGGCCACAGTAACGGGTATAGAATCATGTCCGAATTTAACAATTGTTTTCGTATGAAAATGATTCACTCATAAAATTAATTACAGATCTAATTAGTATGAATATCAAGCTGTTAGAAAATATTTCTTTTTGTTTCGATGTACAAAATGGCCGACTACTCGAAACTTCTCGTAACAGCTTTTTTCCAATTAGCGTAACAAATAACTTCAACAATTTTCACTCGATTTACTTCAAACTTAAAAGTTATGTTCCTAATTGCATTTCGCAGAGAGTAAATAAAGCAATATTTTTTAAATTCCGTACGTACTTCTCTAGGTATTCTAATATCGATTGACGAGAATTCTTGTTTTTTGTTCTAGGTAAAAAATTGTGCATGCTAAATGTAACGCCGCGGAGTGCCTCAAAAAGATAACAAAAGAAAATATCAGTAGTCGACCATTTTGTACATCGAAAAAAAAAAATCTAACAGCTTTATATTCATACTAAATAAACGTGTAATTCATTTTATGAGTGAATCACTTCTTCATGCGAAGAAAAATTGTAAAATTTGCACAAAATTCGCACACTCGCTTCTGTGGCCTGAGGCCTTAAGGGGTTACCACTTGCGATTTTGAAAAAATGTTATTGCATTTTTTTGAAGTATATGTATCTGAGAATATGTCCTGAAAATTTCAAGTCGATCCGAACAAAATTGACTGAGATATGAGCGTTGAAAGAGAAGAATCCGCGTTGAAAGAGCGTTGAAAGAGAAACTTTAAACGTGTTTTTCTCAAAATGGCATTTCTGAAGTCGGTGACCAAGATTACTCGAACACTAATGAACCGATCTTCTTGAAATTTTGCAGGCTTATTTAATACATAAAAATGTAGTCTTTAATCGTTCGATTTTTTTTTTCAAAAAATGGCCGTTTTATAGCCAAAAAACGGCCGTTTTTTTTCGTTAAAATCGAACCATTAACTTTGACTGTCCGCTATTTTGTGAAAAATGAATATTTTAAAAAATCCTTCGATTAAAGACTAGTTTATACTTATATTTGACTAAATCCATCCGCATTTTTTTCTTCAGATGATCCACTTCGCCGCAATGTTGGTCACCGCAAACCGTGTATATAAAAACATTATTTCATTGACGGCCATTTGCCACTAAACAATGTAATATTTTTCAATAAAAAAATTACTGAAAGTTCTTCAAGATGTGTTCTTTAAGATGGTACATTGATCGATTAAAAAAGTTTTGTAGTTTTCTTTAAAAAAATTCATGAAAAAGGCCTTTTGTTTTGCGCTACAAGGGGGGGTAACGCCTTAAGTAAGAAGATGAAAAGCAAACAAATTATTTACATACCTTCCAGGAGCGAAAGGAGTGATCAAAATCAAACAGAAATATAATTATACTCTTCTATTTATAATTAATCCAAAGTTTAGTGCTTGAAGTAATCTAAACTTGAAATTGTACCAATTAAACTTAAAATTGAACGAAACTCTAAAAAGACAGGTTTCTGCGGGGTTTTAACGTAAGTAGCTTTTAGCTGTGACGTAGATAATCAATAATCAAACTTGACCTTAGGGAGGTTTTTCTTAAGAAAGCAGAGCTCATTAAGGTTATTTGCTGACAATCGGTTGCGCAAATCATTTTGAATAAGACCCGCAGTTGAAAAAAAGTTGCTCTGAAGCAGCCGAGGTCAATTGATAGGATAGATATCTTTCGCCAATCTTGCCGCACGAAAGCCATCGGAATAAAGAGCGCGATATTTAAATTGGCGAAGAACGTATCGGCAATGCCGATACATCGATTCTGCCTATATATCGGTGTCGTATCGGTATCGTTACATCCCTACAGGATACAACAAAAGTTATTCCGTGCTATTACAACCACAAGAAAAAAACGTTATGACGATTTACAGGCGAAATTTCGGGTAATTAAAAAAAAAACAAAAAAAAATCATATCTTAATTACCGTGACCCTTAGGACATAGGATCTAAGGGTGAAAAAATTAGCAAATGACCCTCCCGATCCGCCAAAAAATTGTATCGGTCCATGCGCCAAACACCCTGTATAAGCTTGTGGTTAGAAGTCCGATCGTGCGGTATCCAAAATGGCCCCCTTATCCAATTCACCCCTTTCGCCCACGCAATGTCCATATCGCGCTAACTAAACTGGCGGGGGGTACATTTGACCACATCGATATCTAATTATAAACCCATCGTCGCATTCCAACGCCGTCTTGAGATCAATTGGACTCACCGACGTTTCGCTCGTCAATAGAGCACTCGTCTCACAAGGAACATCCCTCAGGTGACACCCTTCGATTTTGTTGAAATTTGGATATGTTATAAAGCCCCGAAAAGTAAGCGATACGTATTTTTTTTATCGGCGGAAAAACGGTTTTAAGGGTTGAACCACCCCTATATTAAGGGGTGGTTCAACCCTTGAAACCTTTTTTCCGCCTTTAAAAAAATACGTAAATACTTTTCGGTGCTTTATAACATATGCAAATTTCAACAAAATCGAAGGGTGTCACCTAAGGGATGTTCCTTGGTCAGTCACAGTCGCGTCTTCTTCTCCGCCTTCGGCAACTACTCGCCAAGTGTATCCCATTTGTCGAGAATATCGCACTCACGCTTTGGGAAATTTCTTCCCGAACGTCCGATTGGTACGTTCCAGTGAAAAAAAAAGCATCGAAACGATTTTTTTTCCATCTCATTTTTCTTGAATCCGAAGCTTTTTCCCCTTAGCTTTTGTTCTTTTTCCCTCAAGTACAACTTCATTTTACTCGTCTTTTCACGATTTCGAAAACACTATCTTCAATACGTGAAGATTTTTTTACACCCTCTGACCGAAATGCAAAATCGCTCGAGCTGTGAGTGCAGATCGATCTTGGAATGCGAATAAAGAAATGCAGGGATGGAAAAAAGCACTCTGCTCTCCGAGTTCGTGTTCTTTAGGTATACAGCATACGATGGCGTACCTATTGTTTCGATCGCCACTCTATATATATATATATATATATATATATATATATATATATATATATATATATACACATATATATGTTCTCGTAAAGTCGCAAACCCTTCTCACGTCGAGGAAAAGGAAAAACGTTTCACTCCTGTAAATTATTCTCAGCAGTCCTGTGTATATATATATATATATATATATATATATATATATATATATATATATATATATATATATATATATATATATATATATATATATATATATATATATATATATATATATATATATATATATATATATATATATATATATATATATGTATGTATGTATATATATTACGGAACAATAAATTCGTCGTGCTCGGAGATCCAACTCTACGTACTTCGATACGTATATCTTTTGCCCATTCGCAAAAACAAATGACAAACGTGTGACAATTTCTACCCCGACACGGCTGCACGATTTTTTGTTGCTGATTTTTTGTTTGTTTCTTTTACTAATGTTTCGTCTCTTTCGTTGTGTCGTAAGCCCACGATAAACTTCCTCCGGTCTCTCGCATCGGTCTCGTGAAGACGATCACGGATGACATTTTTTTCTCGATATTTCTTTCCCCGGCTATTCCGAGCCCTTCGATGAACGGCGCTGCAGAGGGCCCGGGCGAAATTCAGTTTGAGATTCACGCGTAGGACGTTATCTGCAACATAAACGGGCAATTTGTGAGTGGAGTTAGATAAAATGACGAGGTGTAAAAACGATTGTTTGTCGTGAAAAAAAATTGTTATTGATTTGTGGTAGGCGATTTTTGGGTTTGTTTGGGTTTAGGGTGCAGCGCCGTGTTTTTTTAGGATGTTCAAAGTGGAAGAGGAATGGACAAGTTTTTTGAGCGCGTGTAAATGAGGTGGGAGGATGAGAAGGAGTTTTGGGGAAAAGAGAATTGGGGGGGCAGGAAAATAATATAGTCGTCGGTGCAACAAATATATATTATTATTATTTATTTTCATAGTTCCGACGATCAACAAGACGTACGAACGTCTTAAGGGGGAGAGATACCTTTAGGAGAGGAAAAAATGGTTTTTTTTAAAGGAAAGATTTCTACACCATTTATTAGACGTTTATGGCTAGTTTTGTTTGTTACGTGGTATTTTATTTATTTATTGTTAATTTTTAAACATGGCGGAGGTGTGGAACGGTCTCCTAAACTGTATTTTTAAAACTGGCATGACGTATAGCTAAAAAACTAATTCACCAATTTTCATGAAATTTGAAATTATTTTATGGAATCTTTCTAACCTTATTGTTAGACCCTAATTTTTTTTGACATAAAAAAATTATTTTTTATTTCGAAATGCAGCCATTTTTTTCGGAAAATTCTATCTTTTCGTTTCAAAGCATACAATTTCATTGATTTTCAATATTTCTCGGTTCATATTCTGCGTGTGAGTGTCAACGTAAAAAAATATTTGTTGGTTTTTTTTCAGATCAATTTCGCCGCCGTTACCTGTCACGCCATCTGACAACATCCGCCGCAACCCCTTTAGACGGCTGTGCGATGACTCCACCATTTTTGAAGATTAATTTAAAAAATACCATGTAACAGCCAAAAGTAGTAATGAAACATACCGTAACATACTTTGAACAGGTTTGGAAGTTTTTTTTAGGTAGCATTTTTTTTAATATCCTAAATTCCAACTTTTTTTGCTCCAATGGAACAATGTGTCCTTTGGCTATAAAATGTATAAGAAAGTCAAGCCCCACCATCCCCGCACAATTTCATATATTTTCTTTTTCAAACGTGTCAAAGTAACCTCGAGTGTGGGGTTTCTTTGACGAGGCATTGTAATGCAACTTATGTAAAAGATTAAGGGATACTTTGACATCATTTTCATTAAAAAAAATAATATTTCATGCATTATACATGGAATTGAATGAAAAACAACGATTTTTTACAATCAAATTGTCATCTTTATTAAGGGAGGACACCACTGTGACAGGCCGAAAAAAGGTTGTTTTTACCGACTTTTTTTTGTCTACTAGATAATTTATTTGGGATTTGGAAAAAAGGTATGTTATTGAGCATACATTGAACTTATTTCGTGTAAATTTCTATTTAAAAAAATTTACATGAAAAAAATTGTTATCGAAGAACCATGTTTTTTGTAATCGGCACGCAGCAGAACTCGAACAATTTTCTTCCAATCGGCTTGAAACTGTAACTGTAGCTTATTAGATTGCTTTAACAGTCAAGTAAGCGCTTTTTTCGATTAACTGAAAATTGTGAAAAATATATGACTTTTTTAATGAAAATTATGGTCGAAAAAATGAACTTTTTTCCAAACACGTCTCTATGTTTTTAAAATTATTTTTCAATTTCCACCCTGTACATGCACCCTGGACTGCTAAAACTAATATAAGTAACGAGAATATTTCACTTTTAGTTCCGGGACTAACTTTACAAGAGTTCTACTGCGTGCCGCGGAGAGGGTTGGCTTAAAACCAGTAGTGCTATAGCCACGCGTACGCCGCCATTTTCTATTCTTTTGATGAATAGTTTTTTTTTCACATACTTCAATATATACCTTATAAAGCCTAAAAGTTCTTTTGACCATGTATTTTACTCCTTTCGTTAAAAAAAATCCACAGAAAATGGTCGAAAATGGGCAGTTACAGTGGTGTCCTCCCTTAAGGCCTTAGGCCACTCTTGAAGCCAAAAAGGGCATATTTTGTGATTTTTTTTTTTTCAGGGAAACCATAAAATAAATCGAAATTAAAAAATGGGAGTTTTATTATACACGTAATTGACTATACAAAATTATTTTTTTACAGCGATACATGTCAAAATGGCGACTGTGCAGCATTTTTCCGATGACGCCTTTATTTCTGGAAGGTCGACGGCCCGACCAACAGCTCCTATAATTTTTGAGTTATGATGAGACACTAAAGTTTTTTCGATCATATATAAGAATAGCTAGAGACGTACGTAGGATTTTATTGATATATTGTTTTTTGTCAAAATGGCGCATTTCTAAAACATAAAGTATAAAATGCCATGCGAAAATCGACAGAAAAATGTTTATAAAAAAGGAACTATGCAATATAATAAAATAATCTTACGTAGTGTTTTATAAAACGTAATTCTGGAACTACAGGTCAAATTTCAAGTGAATCGGTTGAAATTTGTTTGACTTAGGAGCACGGCTGACTTGAAAAATGTAGTTTTGTTATTAACGCGTTTAAAGTTAGTGGAAAGTCACGACATGAATAATGTTTCAATACCTTTAATCTGCGATGCGTGCATATGAATTCGAATATCTAGTCCTCGAAGATTTTTCACACCCATTATCATTTGGAATATAATTTTATGGCACTAAGGTACCTTTTTAACAGAAAAAAAAAAATGATTTTTAGAAAATCCTAGTGTGGCCTAAGGCCTTAAAAAATCATTTTACATGAAAATATCAAGTACCTAGGGTACTATTATAGGCACTTAATCAGTCTTATTATCACCATTGAGATCAAAATCAACTTGAGCAACATTACAATCAACTTGAGCAACATTACAATCAACTTTAGCAACATTATAATAAACTTGAACAAGAAATTGTTGTTCAAGTTTATTCCCCGCACCCGCCATAAAAGGTCACGTGGGCTCGCTGCGCACAGATTTGAACCGTTTTTTGACGCTCTGTTAAAGTAGCCCCAAAAACTGCCAAAGTTAGCCTTAATGTCAAAGTACTCTCTTTCACAGTACCCTAAGTCTCAAAAATGGTGTTGGAATCATTCCTTTAAAAAAAATCATGAAAATCAGCCCTTTTTCCTCGCCTAAAGGTTTCTCCCCCCTTAAGCTACACTGTAACGCATTTGCCATGGGCACGCAGAAACTGTAGGAAACCCGCACCGGTATAGACGGCCCTATATTCTTCTGACCCTCTGGTGCACATACGTTTAAGGGTGCACATACGTTTAAGGGGTCTTCTCATTTTAGACGCTGAAAAGGCTATTATCATGATTTTTTTTTGATAGGTTTATATTATAGATATTGATATAAAAGTTGTTACACTTAATGAATACGCTTTCGAAATACATTTTTAAAAATTGTTATTTATTTAAGTCACTATTTATAGACGAAAATGGTAGGTAAAAAAAGCCCTAAAAAAATTGTAGGTCTGCGCTGTTGATGGAATCTCGGAGATGGATCATACGAAGCAAAAAAATCGAACGGCTTTAGATTCAGTCTGTTAATGGCTATAGCGCATATCATACGATTTTTCATATATGCGAAAATCACAAAATGGCGGACATTTTTCGAAAAAACAAAAAAGACGTGTTTTTTCACCGTTTTTGGCGAAAAATAGTAAATATAAAAAAAAAATTAAATTCTTGATATGCGCTATAGCTATAGTTGTAAAGAATATGTGGTTAAAATTTCATAAGGATCGGTTCAGTAGTTTCGAAGATTTTATCAACAAGCCGTCGAAAAATGTTGTTTCGAGAAAAACGCGTTTAAAGTTTGTTTGGGTTACATATATAAATAAAAACATTTTTTTAAATGTATTTCGAAAGTGTATTTGTTAAGTGTAACAACTTTTATATCGATATCTATGAAATAAACCTATCAAAAAAATCATGAAAACAGCCTTTTTTAGCGTCTAAAGTGAGAAGACCACTTGAGGCAGTAAGCGTCTAGAAATTTGGCAGCATGGTCTAGAAATTTGACGAAAATCGAGTTTTTATCTTCATTTTATTATTCCTTAGACCTTAATACGCTCGTGAAAACAGTTTATTGATATTTCAAAAATTAGAAGAGTAATTAATAGAAATTATAAGCAAGCCGCGCGCTCAGGTAGCGAGTAACGGTATCAAAACTTTGAACGCGTTTATCTCGATAACTAATTGACCGATCGAGCTCAAATTTTGCACATACCTTCGGTAGCCTCTTTCTGAGGACTGGCAGCAGAATTGAGTCGAACAATAATTTTGCCCACATTTTATAACTCGTCGAATACCCGAAAATGTATGAAATATCGTTAATCAAAGTTTAACAGGCCACCATTTTGTAACGAAATTTTTTTAAGTACTAATTCTGCTGCCGGTGCTCAGAATACTCATACAGATTGAGAATATATATATTTTTTTTTTCAGATGCATACAACATCACCCAGCGAGGGCGCCGATTGAGGCGTTTTTCGGCGGACCATGTTGTAAAAAAATAAAAAACTACATGAAAATATTTAAAATAATTTTTTTTTTAAATGTAGATACATTCTCAAAGGAACAATAAATACGTATGTAAAATTTCATCAAGACAACTTCAACAGTTTAAAAGTTATTTCAACCTAAAAATGACGTAAAAAATCTCGCTCTAGACCAGACTACTGCCTTAAGGCGGTCCTCAGTTTCTCGGGTCAAAAAAATCGATTTTTTTTTTCATAAATCACATCTACAACATGTGTAGAAAATGTGTGCCAAAGGATTTTTCGATATTCGAAGTGGTTCACAAGTTACGGCCCTGGAACGGAGCAGGTATACGGAGCAGGTATACTTTCAAACGCGTTTTTCTCGAAACACCATTTTTCGAAACGGTGACCACGATATTTCAGAAACTACTGCACCGATCTTGTTCAAATTTCTACAGCATCTTTAATATGTTATAAGCCAGCGATTGAACTAGGATTATCATGATTGCTCCGATAGTTTTTTTTTGTCCGAGCGAAAAACTTAAGAAAAAATGAGTAAAAAATAGAATGTAATTTTCAAAAGTGTATAAAAAAGTCAATTTTTGTAATTTAGAATTCACTCTAGTTCAATCGCTAGTCTTAAATATGAAGATTAAAATGCCGTTTGGTTTTTTCATTTCAGATAAGCAGAACAGCCGCAATCTTGGTCACCGTCGAGCACCTCTTTTACTTGATGTCTTCCTGTCGGCCACTATAACTTTTATTCTATTATATATTTTGACCTCAAAAAATTTGTAAAGCTTATTTAAATGTTAATAAAGATTATGCAAAAACAACGAGATTGATTATTTCGATGCTTTGCCCGTAAAAAATTATTGAAAAAGCCGTAAAAAACAGCCGAGAAACTAGAGGACCGCCTTAAGTCGAGTATCTACACCAGGTCTCAGAAGTATTGGCCTTCCGCTCACTGGTCGATGCGCCAGCCGGTTGTACAGCTGAGCGGTCACCGCTCCGAATATCGGCCATGCACAACGCCGCGCATCGGCCAAATGGACACCGGAGCCGGATCTCGACCGATTCACCAATGTCGGTTGCGCAACAAATATATTATTCTCGAATAGCAACGGAAAAACGGAACGCAACGGATAGCCGCACCGAAATAAATTTGATTTGCTAAGCTCGCTTTGCCATAGCGACGACACACAAATTGACTGCGCGATTGGTCCGAGAGTAAGCCGAAACAGCTGCAGCGGTAATATTGTTTGCAGAAATGCTGTAGCGACAATTTTGGTTTCCAAATTATTCTAGCGGCGCGCTTTTGGTTTGCTGGCCATTATTCTACATCGCGCCGGTATGCTAATTGTGGTTACGCACTACCCTTCGTGCAATCATTTCGATATGGGTACTGGCGGGGAGGAGGGGAGGGGGGGGGGGGTGGCATGGATTTTCAGCGAATACACGCCGAAGGTATATAGGAAGAGGATACAATCACATCCGAAATCCGGTCTCCATTATACTTGTCGACTATCATGGCGAGATGATTTTATCGAGAAAAAAAACAATTCAGATACATTCAACTTTAGCGATCACTCTGCTTTTGTCAGAGACAATCTGCTACACTGACAGAAAAATTCTATTGATATTAACCAACCGCCTCTGTTTGATTTTTTAAATTTGAATTAACTATATTTCTCGTGAAATAAAATTTTTCCTATTACATTCCATTATTGGAATTATTTATTTTAAATATATTTATTTATTGAATTCAAAATCTATTTAATATCGTCTAATAATAAAGATTTAATTTGATCCTAATAAATCTGTGATTCTGTTGGATCTGTTCAAAAAACTATTTAGTTGAATCCACTAAATGTATATATTTAGTTTCTTCAATTTACATTGAATAGAATTTTCGTAGAGTTAACCAATTTTCTATTTGATTGAACTAAAGGTCTGTCTTTATTGCAACACACACATCAAAGGCGGCTGGGGGCAAAAGGGTGAAGGGAGAGGAATTATATATATATATATATATATATATATATATATATATATATATATATATATATATGTTAGGGTGATTCGTTTCAGGGCAACTTTCTTGTTTACCCATCGTGCCCGAAAACATTTAGTTGGTACCCAAAAACGAGCTTTCGTGAAAGGGGGGTGTTGTCAAAAAATATTTAGAGGTCGCGAATCAAAATTGAAGATTTCCCATTTGATTAACATTGAAAAAAATGTTTTTCTCATTATTAGTGTTAGCATTCCGCGAATTTTGATATCGCGATATTTTTGCCAAGTGGGTTCTCATAGGAAATATGATACTACACAATAAAGTTCATTGAGCCATGGCCGTAAATTCAACCGTTTCAGCGATATCATTATTTCAAGTGAATATTGTATGAAAATATCTATTCAAACGGCTGTAACGCCTAAGCTATTAGATATATCGAAAAAAATTCAAATGAGAACTATGTAGAGAAAGTAATTTGCTACAAAAAAGTCGTATAAGCTGAGCCCGTAAATTCAACTCTTTCTCAGCTATAGGTGGATGAAGTAAAATTTTAAACAAAAAAAAATCTATTTATTTTACTTCAGACCTCTAAATATTTTTCGACAACACTCCCCTTTCACGAAACTTCGGTTTTGGGTACCAACTAAAGGTTTTCGGGCATGATGGATAAAAAAAAGTTACCCTGAAACGAATCGCCCTTATATATATATATATATATATATATATAGGTTATGTTTGAAAAATCTGTCGCATGTTATTCGACAAAACTCTTTCATTATCACAATGATATTAACTGATTGATATAGTTTATGTGATACAATAAATAATTATAGGATATTTATTTGGTCTGTCATGCTATATCTGCAATAAGGATGCTACAAGCACTCGGTAGCAGTGGGGCAGCGTGCGAAGCTATAGGGAGGTAGGTTCTAGGTTCGATTCCATATAGGCGAAATATTTCCTTCAAAAATATAATTTCAGAAGGTCAGGAAATGACGAATTACGCTACAAAATCATTGTGGTAAAACTCTCAATGAAGTGTTTCATTTCATTTGGGATTTATGAAATATTTTATGTATACACTTGGATTTAGTGTATGCATATTTCATGCATACACCTGGATTTACAGTGTATATTGTAAGTAAATAAAGATTTATTTGAATCGAATCGTTATTTATTCAATTTGAATATATTTAATGTTTAAAAAGAATAGCTGAAACAAGTTAAAAAAATTTCTTTGACACAAATAAGATCGTAGTAGGCCGTAAGACAAGAAAAAACCCTATTTGGTTCAAATAAATTCTATTAGAATTAAATTTTTTTTTCAGGCAGTGTAAGTACATAATAACCCTTTGGCTTATGCCCGTGGCTTCACCCGCGGTTAACCCTACATTGACACAGGAGGACCCGGATTAATTTTTAATAAAATGCCCACTTCTCTAAAAATAAAAATTTTCAATATTTTTTTAACGATTCAATTTGACATTTGTCTAATTTTAATTATGCGGACATTAAGCAATGTTTGAAGTGTATCCCTGATTTGTTTCAATAAAAACCGACCGAAGGATTGTTAATGGCAGGCGGATGAAGTACTATGCGGGTTATATTGACCTAGATTGTCAAAATCGTGGTCGAATATAAGTGGGTCAACGAAGGGTTAACTAAGTTTTATGAAACGGTGCAGTCGTGTTTCAAAATGCATTCGTCTGCTTAAAATTCCGACAGAGTATAGTTTGTAACATTTTCTGTCGGATGACCCCACGATTTTTTTAATGTTTTACCGTTTGTTGGTAACAAATGATTAAACTTGTTTTTTTTTCGTTGTCGAAAATCGATCTTTTTTTCTACGGCTTGCCATTTTCGTAATTTTTAAAAACTGAAAAGAGTATCCGGTCATACGAAATTTGTATTATTATTCTAAAAGCCCATTTCTTTATTTCTCATTCTAGATAACCCTAGTGGCCAGAACCAGCTACACCGCTTGGCCATGGAGCAACGGCGGCACTTTCTTCAAATAAAAATAACTCCATTGCTTTTCGATATTTTTCAATGAAAAAAAAACTCAAACTTAGCGAGACTATGTATCAATTGTGTGTAAAATCCCTACCTCGTCATCCCAACACTCAGACCGGAAAAAAATATTGCAAATCGATCTGCTTTTTCAGCCCTAAGCAGAAATATGCTCTAGCGCTACGAGCTCAATTTTACCCCGAAATCAACGGAATTATAGACACCAAAATTTCATTTTATCGGTAAAATTAGATTCGAAAACATTTGGGTTCGAAGCACCTGAATGTAAAAAGCACAGAAACCACAAAATTCGGGATGTCGTGAATCCGTTTTATTTCAGTTAATTGCCATCAATTATCACAATAATTACGAGAGCAATCAAGCGCACACTCAAACATCATCATTATCATATTTTCCTGAATGTTTTCGGGTAATGACGTCCAGCGTTTTAATTATCACCGAATTAACGCACGCGACCATTAAAAGTATCTCGTTCAAATGTGTACGAGCGATTGCTATGGGATTTCCTTTTTCACTCGTTAATTAGATATTTAAACACATTAATTAGCAATGAATATTCACTCTCGAATTGGCTGAATGGAACGTAAAACGCACGCGAGCGAGAATCATTTTCGATGGTCTTTATGGTTGCAGCATAGATTGTAAAATCGTATGACGTTCATTCAATAAACTACCCCCCGGCCCCGTAATTTCTTTCCGCCGCTCTGTTCCCGTCTCTTTCCGGCGAATCTAATAATTTCGCGAAACGAGAAATAATAAAGACTATTTTCCGTTCTCGTTGCATCAGCTGTGGGAATATGGGGAAACAAAAAATTCACGAACGATATTGAAGGCAGGTTGGAAACGGGCAGAGGGAGAAAAGAGTCAATTCGTTATTCTCGACAAGCTATTCTGCGTTTCTCGCTCTCTTTTTCTCCACCCCTTCATCTCTCTGCTTGATTTGATAAATCAATAAATGCCGGAACGTTTGATTAAATTCGCCAATTTTCATTCAAGCCATACACCGACGCGTGAGGCTCGTACGAATCCACGCGTTTATTCACGTAAAATAGGGGATGGTGGAGAATTCGGTATCTGTTGAATTTTTTAAGTACTCGCGTGAAAGCGCGAACAAAAAAATAATGCTCGTACAAGAATCAATTCCGCTCGAATTGTCAGATACAATATAAATGCGGTGTGTCCTCGATAAATGCGGCGAGGGGAATTTTTGTTATGGCGAGGGGCATTTTTGCACAGCCAATCCGTTCGCCCACTCTGGCACGAAGCCAGCCCCGCGAACAAATAATTTCCTATTTTCAATGACATTATATTCTTTAATGTCCCTATAACCATCGAGCTTCGGGGATTTCGATTAAATGTATTTTTCACTGACATTGTTGCCATTATTCGACACCATTCTATTGTACTTTTTTCCACGATTAAGTCCACACCAGTTTTTTAGTTTCCCGGGAAAAGGGTCGAGGGCAGCGCAATACTGATGTCATTTTGATGGCGATTTTGATGTACTCTAGCTTGTGCTTTGCTAGTATCGTAAAAATGTAAATTGTAAGGTTTTTTTTCCGGGATTTTGCTCAATAGTTCCCCTCATTAGTTTACGACAATCTTTTCAATTTTCCAGGAAAACTGTTGAATGCAGTGCAATTTTAACGCTGTGATAGATACTCTACCTTTTTCTTCACAACTGTCGTAAAACTGCAAATTGTAAGATTCTTCTCCAGTTTTTTCCTCAATGGTTCCCTTCAATGGTTCAAGACAACTTTTAAATTTTACAGGCAAACTGTCGAAGGCAATTTTTGGAGGTACTCTACAATTTCCTCCACAAGAATGGTAAAATTGCAAATTTTACGATTCTTTTTCAGTTTTTTTCCTCAATGGTTCCCTCCAATCATTCACGGCAATTTTTCAATTTTACAGGAAAAGTATTCAATGCAGGGCAATTTTAACGTCATGGTAGATCCTCCACTTTTCCCTTCACAAGTATCGTAAACTTGTAAACAGTAAGATTTTTTCTCAGTATTAACCTCAATGGTTCCCCTTAATGGTTCATGACAATTTTTTAATTTCACTGGGAAACTGTTGAATGCAGCGTAATTTTAATATCACGGTGAGTCCTCAATTTTTTTCTCCACAAGAATCGTAAAATTTTAAATTGTACAATTCTTTTACGGTTTTTTCCTCAATGGTTCCTTTCAATCATTCACGGCAATTTTTCAATTTTACAGGCAAACTGTAAAAATGTAAACTGTAAAAAAAATGCAGGGCAATTTTAATGTCATGATAAATCCTCCACCTTTCCCTTCACAAGTATCGTGAAATTGTAAATTGTAAGATTTTTTTCCAGTATTAACCTCAATGGTTCCCCTCAATGGTTCACGACAATTTTTAAATTTTACAGGAAAGCTGTTAAATGCGGCGCAATTTCAATAGGTGGATCCTCTACATTTTTTTCACAAGTATCGTAGGTAATTGTGAAGAAAAAGGTTCTTTTACAGTATTTTCCTCAATGGTTCATGGGAATTTTCACATTTTACAGGAAAACTGTTGAATGCAGCGCAATTTTAATGTCATGGTAGGCACTCTACCTTTCTCTACACAAGTATCGTACAATTCTAAATTGTAAGATTCGTCTCAAATTTTTTCCTCAATGGTTCACGACAATTTTTGAATTTCACAAGAAAACTGTTGAATGCAGCGTAATTTTGATGTCATGGTAGGTACTCTACCTTTTTCTCCACAAGTATCGTACAATTCTAAATTGCAAGATTCGTCTCGAATTTTTTCCTCAATGGTTCCCCTCAATGGTTCACGACAATTTTTGAATTTCACGAGAAAACTGTTGAGTGCAGCGCAATTTTGATGTCACGGTAGGTACTCTACCGTTTTCTTTACTGGAATTGTAAAATTGTGAATTGCACGATTCTTCTTTTTCCCTCAATGGTTCCCTTCAATGGTAAAATACCATTTTTAAATTTTACAGGAAAACTGTCGTTTGCAACGCAATTTTCCTGTCATCGTAGCTCCTCTACCTTTCTCTTCACAAGTAACGTAAAATTGTAAATTTTAAGATTCTTTTCCAGTATTCTCCACAATGGGTATCGTTCGTGAGGGGAATAATACTGAATGACGTATTACAATACTATATTCCGTATACGATAATAAATCCGTTATGCAGTATGGGGTTATTAATGTGCGCTATGGGAGAAGAGCGCAAAGCCTAGCATTGAAAGCTCGCGCTCGCTCGTGCGAAGCTCGCACGATGTGGTCGCGATTTACCGTCGCGCGATTTCAATTACCCTTTTCGTTCGCGCGCTACCCCAGTACGGGAGAGGGTTGAGGGTTTCCGCGGCACCGACCAACCGTGAAAGTTCCATCGTTGCATCTAGCAATAGCTATTCATCCATCCCTTTCCTCTCCCCCTCTATCCCTGTCCCTATTGTCGAGTTTGGCAAGAGTTTTTATCGAGCATTTTTCTCCTCTTCGCGCATACACAATCACACACACATAAAACTCTTTAGAAGATCCAGTTGCATTGATAATTTTTCCATTTTCGCCTGATCCGATTGAATCTTTTTTCCGATCGCTGCGGACGTCAGCCATTTTCGAACTCTCCGAATGGCCTGTACAACATGTAAAGAATCGATGCACTATATACGTTGTATTCGATTTAATTGACGATATCAAAATCGAGTTTCTTCCTTGATTGTTCGTTCATTCTGATATAAGTATCGATTTTATTTTTCGTATCATCAACGAATCATCGTAATCCAATTTGCAGCGAATCGTTTGTGTTTTTTTTTGTGCTCATTGGGACTACATTACATACTTCACTTGAGTAATTGAATGTTTTCAGTACTACTTTGAATAATGACAGGTCTGTCAAGGTGGCTTGAAAAATGATACATCGCTCTGTGGAAAATCGAATTATTTCGTCAATCTGGCCGAAAAGCCTGGAAAAGTTCAGAAAATCGGACAACAATGATATTCATTCTTTTTCTTTTTAATTTCAATTTACGTTGATTGAGTTTTATTGCGTCGAACGTGAAGCTTAAACTTTTGGAAATTGTCTCGAGAACTTTTTCACCCGTAATACTTCAATGTCTTTTCAGAGGGCTGGGCAAACTGGCTGATATGTACAGCGACATTGGGCTTGCTTTACTTCCCTGCTCGTACATCTTGTATCTCCTCCAATGCTCATCGTAAATCTTTTCCAACAAGTACGCCACGGGGACAGCATGTAAGGCTTTACATCCACTCTAATATTCGTTCCCTCGGTGTCTTTTTATACATTTATGCCTGTATACGTGTGTACAGCTAGATATTTTTATAAGAGTTTCCGGAGGACTTTTGCCAAGGAGTATGCCGTTTTTCCGAAGGAGCTGGGCTTCTCGAGTTCGCTTTGAAACTTCACTCTTCTCGAACCTTAATTAAGTAAAATTGGAGCTTTAATGAAGTGTTGGCGGCACAATGTGGCAGGGAAATTATCAATAGTTTGCTCACATAAAATTCCACTGGCTCCCTGTACCTTCGTCTTCTCAGCCTTAAATTAAGCTGGTGGGGTTGGAATACAATACTGCGGTATCTATCAATTTTGGATTGTTTCCTCTACGAACAAAGTTGGCAGAAAAACGACTGGAGTTTTTTTCCCGAATCTTTGATATGTGAAAATAAACCTTTTCTGAATTTGCCTGGCCTTCGTTCGGTTTGGATCTTGGCCAGGTAAAGAAAATTCGATTTTCCTTCTATGGACGATGACGTACCCTTTAGCATTTATAACGAAGCCCTTAAGTAAATACTCAATGCAAAACGGTCTCATTAGCTTGAATCACCACTGGGCCTAATTTCTAATGTCCTGTTCGGTGATTTTAATATGAGAATGGGTTGAGTGATATAGGAAACAGATTTTTGTACCTAAAAAACCGTGTTTTTCAAAATCAATATTTCGAAAACGCGTTTTTTGAATAAATATATGGAAAACGCGTTACAAAAAAAAATATATATATAGTATGTTTTCCATAATAACCTTGTTACCCAACCCTTCATAAGATGATCCTGAAATCCATTGCCGATAATTACGCACCAATTTTCCGACATTCACGCAAGCGAAGCCGGGCAGTTAGAATTATTTAATTCCCGGTCATCATTTTGCCAAAAGAATATTTTTGAGTAGCTTTATCGTTAAAATTCGCTTCTCTCTTCCACCGTACAGTAGTGAAACAAAAGAGCACGTTTTTTTCCCATCTCGTTTAATACTACTGCGACACGCAAGAAATATTGGCCTCCAGAGATGTAAAAGGGCTGAGTTTTTTTGACCGGCTAAATACGAAAATTGGGGATACGTATGCATGATAAATAAATATATACGTGTCCACGGGTGCAAGTTATGTGTACAAAGTGATGAGGGACCGGAGGCCAGTTTAACGAGTCGGTCGCTGCGGCCACATGTTCCCAATTGTCGACCGTCAGTAGAATACCCCAGTGCCTGACTACAGCCGGACTCGTACTACTTGCACACTCCCGTATGGGGTGTTCCGCCAAAGAGCCCGATCTCGCCAATTTCTTTTGACCGTTAAACTTATTTTTTAAATTTTCATATCCTAAACGCTGATTCGTCTTGCCAGGAATGAATAAAATCGTGAAAATTTCGGAAAAATATTTTGCGAAAAGACAAATATTTACTATTCTGATACGATAATAATTTTGATCAATCGTGAAGAACATTAATTCTCTGGTAAAACTACGCACTACTGTGTATTATATATTTTTGTCCAGATTGATCGAGATTCGAGTAACAGAAAATAGAAAAAATACCTCGTGTCTATAATTTGTTATAAAATTTTTTTTTTTGTTGAAAGAAATCGAATGGTAATGACATGGGCTATAATTTTTTGTAAAGATAAATTGAACGGGAATAACGGCTATAATTTTTTATTTAAAAAATCGAAAGGGAACGCCGTGAACTATGATGTTTTATACAAAAAAGATCCAAAGGGAAATACCGTGGGATTCGAATGCGGTATGTCAGGCAAGTCCACTCCCGGTGGAATTGACTGTACATACTGCGGTTTACCACGTGTGTTTTGCGCGGTTAGGAAAAAGACACTAATCAGCTTGTAGATCAAAGCTAAATACGTTCGTCTGTCTCCATCACCATCATTAGCACGTTCCGATGTTTCTTTCCACGCCACGGACGCTAATTGCCTCCGTCATACGTAGTCAGAAAAATGCTTTACGGTGATGGCCCGCACGGAAAAAATAATACCGGAAAATTAACAAATTAATGGAGCCGCGTTCAAATATTCCTCTTCTTGAAAGAAACTCACCGGGTACCTTCGCATCCTGGTTTATGATTTTAGGATTAAAATAAAATAATGACTATTTTCCAAATTGTATCTTGAGTTTTAACGATTCTCGAATAATAACATTGTGGAGCACATTGGGCAATGGGAATTTGAATATTTTGACGAATAACAGTCCTAGGGAAAAATGTATTTTGATTATTTCGTAATTGAATAAAAAAAATAAACATTTTTTTC